>JAXBDA010004246.1:0-29916 GCA_036023075.1 Gaultheria prostrata | reverse complement strand
TAGGAGTGCCTCAAGTAAATGAGGAGATAATTTTAGGGTGGAGTGCCTCCAGTAATTTTTATATTTTGAGAAGGGTAGTTTTGTAACTTCATTAAATTTTGGAGTGCTTGAATCAAAAAAGGGAGCCCCAAAATCAGCTCCCCAAAGAAAAATACCTTGCTGCCTAAATATTGAAGTGATTCTTATTTTTGTTTAATTTTTTTCTAGATCAATGAACCTTTAATTGCTTCGTTGGAGACACAGTATATATTGTAAAAAAATGAATGTATAGAAAGAGATTTTCTCTTGGCGTTATATATGTATAAGAGATTGCAACGTTTCTTATTCTATTTAGGAAATGTAGATGATCTCAATATTTATTATCCAATTATGGCATCACAATCTCCCATTCAAATATTTATATGCGGGCATGCATGGAGAATTGGAGATAATTAAGGTAAATTTTCAAATAACATGTAACCTATTTATGGAAATATGGAAGAGTAGAAATAAGAGTAATGTAACATGTGTTGCTTGAAAATTCCATGACAATCCAATTAAATATTGCCACTTGCTATTCCCCCGGCATTTCTCACGAAATGTCATCCTGCAATAATATATAAGATATACGTACACGGTCTTTTTGTGGGTGTTAGCCTCTCTTCAGCACTGTCATAAGTATCCTCGATTCCCCGTGGCAATCAACCAGGAGATGCCGGAAGATGTTTTGAATCTTATTCTATGTCGGCTTCCAGTTAAATCCCTCCTTCGATTTTAAATCAGTCTCCAAACACTGGTTCTCCCTCATCCAAAGCCCTAGTTTCATCTCCCTCCACCAGAAATATTGCTCCCAAACCAACAACTCCCTCCTCGTCAAACGATTCCTCAAACCAGATTCCAAATGGGCCTTTTCCTTGGTACCGGCCAACGATAATCCTATCCTCAATCTAGACGTACCTCTCACCGGTCCATGCGTTAGTGATCTTAAACCTCCTCGGATCTTCCAACGGCGTAGTTTGTCTCTCCAGTGAACTCGAAATCATGTTATGGAACCCCGCAACTAGAGAATTCAGGGTACTCCCTCAACCCCCTTATCATACAAACCCCACTATCTATCCATGTAAAATGATCTTTTGCTTTTGATCCCCAAAATAATGATTATAAAGTGGTTAGAGTTCCCCTACACTTTCAATACCACCATAGGACTCTTACCCGTGGGGATGAAAGAGTTCAAATCTACTATATGAGTACCGATTCGTGGAGAGAAGAGAAATCGGTGCTATGGTGCCCAAAGTTAACCTATATCGTAATAAACTATATCGTTATCGGCGTTCGTGTTCGAACAAGAGTTTTTATCCGAGGATAATTGCATTGACTATACGTCTAGCCTTAGCGTTCCGAGGGATTCCCTTGTCCTAGTTACTCCGACGTTTGACAGTTCGGGAACATGGCTTCACATATGGGTAAGGGATGGAAAGGGAGCTAAGGATTCTTGGAGCAAAAAATACAACGTAGGACCCATTTTTGGATTATATGATCCATTGGGATTTCTACAAAATGATGAGCTTCTTCTTTTGAGGAGGGACAACGATGGACAGATGGTGTCATACAATCCTGATACACGTACCATAAAAGAGTATCATGAAGTATACGATGATCCAAAATTATTTGATGAGTTTCAAGTTCTTTCCTATGCAGAAAACTTGGTTTCAGTCAAGAGACATGTCTATTGAAACATGATTATATCAAAACAACAGTCTTGGCTTACCAAAAAAAAAAACAAAAAACAACACGGTCTTGATATTATGCTTTGTAATGTCTCAGATTGACCAATTGAATCGCATGGATAGCTCGATATTTTTCTTTTTATTCTTTTAGTATTTGAGTTGCAGGATTGCTTTTGGTAATGGTATTATTGTAAGCGAAGCTAATTGAGAACTGTTGAGTTCATTTTTTCTTAATCCTCAAATTGTGGAGTTGGATGCTTTAACATGATATCAGAACTAGGCTTTCAAAGATTTTGAAAATTATTTTGATTGACTGCCACGTTGTTTTTGCTTTAAGCGCACCTTGTTTCATCGTTTGATGTGATCTTATGCATCCTTTGTTCACAACTATGATAGACAAAGTTGAAAAAATAGCTAGTAGTAATTCTCACTGGTGGCTCCACTTGTTGTTCAGGATGGTCACTTGACAACCCATAATTATTATTTTTACCTAGAAATTAGAATACATGTCAAAAAATTTAGGTGAGTCCTCTGTTGAACACCCAAATGAAATATGGATGAACACTCAAGTCCCATTCTAAATATGAATGAGTACTCAATCCAAAATTAATGACCATTCACCCAAAAAATTAGCCCACAAAGTGCAAATCAATCCAATTTGAACAACCCAATAGCCCATAACAAAATAAAATAAGTAAATAACCCAATAAGCGAAAAAGGGGGTAAAGTGTAACGATTTCATGCAAGATTTCAAAACATGAAATCTTGTCAAGGGCTATTGTAATAGGTATTCGTACTTTTACTATTTTTGGACAACATCATTGATATGAATATATAAATTTTAGTTTATATATCATTGTAGTTTCTAGAGATAGTATACTAGTGTAAGTATTTATGAACACCTTTTAAAAATTCCTGGAACCGCCACTGGTAATTCTTATGACTAATCTTTGTTCATTTCACTTGGAATTCGCTAATCATTTATTGAGGATACTTAACCGTGCCTATGCCCTATTCTTTCATAATTCTTGAGTCTCTTCCAAAAAACTTGTCACCTTGTTGTGTCAAACGTGTTGCCTTCATTACGCATTACCTTAACGTGTTTGTTTCCTACATTTTTGAGAAATGACGTATCGATGTGTTTGCCCCCTATCCGTGCTTTTTGGCACTTGGTTGAATGGGATTTTCTACTGGTTCGCTCACGATTCTGAATCTACGAACTGATGTACCGGCCGGTTTGTTTGTTGACATGTGTGTTTAAGGGATGAATTCGGCATCAAGCAGTCTTGGACTAAAAAATATGGTTTCTAGAGGGTTGTTCTTCATTACGGGGTAGGATTTCAGCGAAATGTTGAGTTTCTTTCTTGGGAGATGTGGAGTACGATTGAGCAATAATGGCGAGGTTCTTGTTCACCAGCAAAATGAAAAATTGCGACAAAGCTGGGCAGTTGATTTTTTTGCGCTTAACCTGGATGCTAAGGACATTAAAGAATTTCAAGTACCCGAAATCATGTTATGAGGAGCACATTTTTCGTGGTTACAAGTTCTTCTGTACCTCGAGTGTTACCGAATTAATTTGTGTAAGAGACCGTAGGTATGATCATTTAGTTGTTCCAATTTGCTTGACATGCAAATTTGATAATTGATCTTGTTGGGCCCGGAGTGCCCCCATGGATTTGGTTACACGATGTCACTCCCTGCGGCCGCTCTAAAAACAGACTTGGGGGTGCGATGTCGAATGCCATAAAAGACTTAATTGAAACCCTTCCTACAACCAATTGATTTTAGGAGAGTTGGTGGAAAAGCAGTATCAGAGCCGGGAGGTCATGGGTTCGAGTCGCGGGAGCGTCACCGTGAGGGAGGGATTGTTGGGCCCGGAGTGTCCCCATGGATTTGGTTACACGATGCCACTCCCTGCGGCCGCTTTAAAAATAGACTCGCGGGTGCAATGTCGAATGTCATAAAAGACTTAATTGATACCCTTCCTACAACCAATTAGTTTTAGGAGAGTTGTTGGAAAAGCGCTCCGACAGATCCTTAACCATAAATCATACTCCTGCTTTAAATCACACGATTTCAACTTGAAGTTGAACTCTTGATTATCCTCGTTTAGGAGCCACTACACGCTCCATAGCCGTAATTTAGGGCTAAATTTCACTTTTATTTTTTGAACTATTCAATTTTTATCTATTTTATCTTTAATCTATTAATAAACCTGTTGATTTGTTAAAATTTTCAAATAGAGATCCGCCATCTAATTAACCACCATTGAGTGCTACAGTGCTCGCTAAACCCAAAGAGTGTAATCTAGCAACACCCCACGTTGCAGAGTTTGAAGCTAGGCCGTTGACTTATGCTTTCTGGTTTTGTGGCTAGGCATTTTAGCTACAAAATCATGATTCACACTGGCCTAGCTAATAGCCCGCCCATCTCAGTCCATTTTATTTTTAGAATTCGGAATAAATATTTAGCCTCATTTGGCTTGGCTGAGCTGGGTTAAAATTTTAAGTCTGTTTACTATATGGGCTTTGTTTGAGAAAATCCCTTGAGGCCCAACCCGACCCAACCCAATCCAATTAAAATAGTGTTCTTATATATATGTATTCTTAAGCCCATTTACTATTGTATTTTATATATAAGATTTTATCTTTATCTTCTTGTTTTATCTTTATCTTCTTGCTCTTCAATTTCTCATTGAAGAAGTGTGATTTGTAAGTTGTGAATTTATAGTTGTGGTTGGTTAATTTACGTTTGTGGTACTATGTTTTATTTAAGAGAAATGATACATACACAACGGAACTACAAAAAGGCTACAACGATCAAAGCGATGTCGTTTTGGTATCCACACCTCCAAAAAAAAGAAGGCGATCAAAAAAATTTCAGATTTCCCCTCCTTCAGGCTAGAGCGAGCGATAGAGAGAGGGAGAGAGAAGATGGGAGGGAGGACAACGACCACTCCACCGACCTCCATCGCCGACCACCACCCACCGGCGACGACTGCAACCGTATCCCTCTCCACCTTCGATCTGTGAACATCACTGCTCCACAACTAGGTTGAACTCTCATTAATACACTATTAAACCAAAAAATTGGGGTCGTGGTGTACTTAGAAGTATAAGATTTTCTTAAATAGCGTACACAACCTCGAAGATTTTTCTCCGGCAACCCAGATTCACTTGAACGAACGCATTCAAGGAGACATGTTTTTAGATGACGCAAATCTGGAATAAGAGCAAAAGAGAAATAAGTGGTGCCCAAAGCTCGGTTGGCTCTCTCATCCACCTGCATGATTTTCTGTTTTTTTTCCTGGGTTCCGATCAGTGAGGTCTCTCTCGTCGGTGGTGGTGGTGGTCACCTTCTTTTCTTTTTTTTTATTATTAATTTTTTTTTACGTGTGGTTACCAAAACGACGTCGTTTTGGTCGTTGTAGCCTTTTTGTAGTGGCCTTCCATTGTGTATGTATCATTTCTATTTGAGAATAAATGGAATTGTTGGACGAGCTTGAGAAATAAAAAATTAATTTGGGTAAGGTTTAAGAATATTAAATGAAGTCTGATAATTAACTGACCGAGCTTGAACATGTACAAATCTCATTATTATAAGTGTGGCCTAAACCGGCTCGACCTGGAGTATGTGAATCCCTAGCTCTAACCCACTAACCCTCTTCCACTAAAAACCACATGATTCTGTCCATGCATACAGGGCCGGCTGGGTAAGCCCGGATCTGGGGCCCACCGAAAATAGCTCATTTTTAGGGCCCAATAGATATACCTTTGAAGTTGTATTTTATAATAAATGCAGCGCATCGTATGACAAAAGGAATGTTAGCACAATGTAAAGCACCACCTCTTGCATACTTTTGAGCAGGGTTCGATACTCCACAGTCCCTTTTTTTTTTTTAATTTCGTTTACTGTGTTTATTGTACTAAGTTTTAAATTTTTTTTTAGACTTTAATTCCTTTTTAGTGTTGTTAAATTAATTAAGCCAGGTCTTTTGATACTAAATTTTGACTAAGCACTTTACAAATGTGAATAAAAATAAAACATATGTTACATCATGTAATCTTATTGTATGAATATATTTTGAGATTTTATTTAATAAAATATATATGGCTTTCATTTATAAGTTTGTTTGGGATCCCGAATTTCTAAGGGCCGGGCCAGCATGCATACAAAGCTATATATATTCAGGGTCTTCTTGTGGGTGTTCAGCCTTGGCCTTCGAATCTAATTCATTCTTCAGCACGGTCATCCATAAAGTATACCCATGGCAATCAACGAAGAGATGCCGGAAGATGTTTTGAATCTTATTCTATGTCGGCTTCCCGTTAAATCCCTCCTCCGATTCAAATCCGTCTCCAAACACTGGTTCTCCCTCATCCAAAACCCTAGTTTCATCTCCCTCCACCACAAATATTGCTCCCAAACCAACAACTCCCTCCTCGTCAAACGATTCCTCACACCAGATGCCCAATGCGCCTTTTCCTTGGTACCGGCCAACGATAATCCTATTCTCAATCTAGACGTGTCTTTCGCCTGTCCACACGTTGGTAATATCAACCTCCTCGGATCTTCCAACGGCATCGTTTGTCTCTCCAGTGAATTCGAACTCATAATCATATTATGCAACCCGGCAACAAGAGAATTCAGGGTACTCCCTCAACCCCCTTATCATACAAGCCGCACTAGCTATCTAGGGTTTGCTTTTGATCCCAAAAACAGTGATTATAAAGTGGTTAGAGTTGCCACACACTATGAATACGACAATATGACTAATAAGCATGTGGATGAAAGAGTTCAACTTCAAATCTACTACATGAGTACCGATTCGTGGAGAGAAATTGATGCTATGGTGCCCAAAAATAACCTATATTGTGATAACGCATATCGTTATCGGGTTTCGTGTTCCTTGAATGGGGTGTTTTATTCGTTGGATTGTAATGCTTATGGTGGTCGTACAGTTATTGCTTTCCACATGTTCGACGAATTGTTCGAACAAGAGTTTTTACCCTATGATATTGACGTTAACCATTACTCTAGCCTTAGCGTTCTGAGGGATTCCCTTGCCTTAATTACTCCGCAGATTTACTGGTCGGGAACATGGCTTGGCATATGGTTAAAGGATGGAAAGGGAGTTGAGGATTCCTGGAGCAAAAAATACAGCGTAGGACCCATTTCAGGATGTTTTTATGGATCTGCATTGGGATTTCTGCAAAATGAGGTGCTTCTTCTTTTGAAGGATGGCCACATGGTGTCATACAACCCTGCTGCACATACCATAAAAGACTATCATCAACTATACGATCATCCAATATTATTTGATTGGTTTCAAGTTCTTTCCTACACAGAGAACTTGGTTTCAGTCAAGAGACGTGTTTATTGAAACATGATTATTGTGAAACAACCTGGTCTTGATATTTATTCTTCGTAATGTCTCAGATTGACCAATTGAGTTGCATGGATAGCTCGATATTTTTTTTTTCTTTTGTATTCTTTTAGTATTTGAATTACAGGTTTGCTTCTGGTAATGGTATTATTTTAAGGGAAGCTAATTAAGAACTGTTGAGTTCATTTTTTTTATCCTCAAATTGTTGTGTTGGATGCTTTAACATGGAATCAGAACTAGGCTTTCGCAAACTCTTGGAATTATTTCGATTGATTGCCCCGCTGTTTGTTCTTTAAGCGCACCTTGTTTCATCGTTTGCTGTGAATTACGATTGACCTTTGTAACTTTTGTACTCAGTTTCTTGCTTGGTTTTTGTAATGAGCTACTGGCAACGGATGAGTACCGGCCGGCTTCATATGTGTTTCAGGGATGTATTCGGCATTAAGGAGTCTTGGGCTGAAAAATATGGTTCCTAGGGTCGTTCTTCATTACGGGTTAGAATTTCAGCAAAATGGCGAGTTTCTTCTTGGGAGATGTGGAGTACAATTGAGCAATGGCTAGTTTCTTGTTCACCAGGAAAAAGAAAAATTGCCACAAAGCTAGGCAGTTAAATTTTTTTTTTTCGCTTAAGCCGGATGCTAAGGACATTAAAGAATATCAAGTACCCGACATATCGTTATGAGGAGCACATTCTCTGTGGTTACAAGTTCTGTACCTCAAATGCTTAACAAACTTAATTTGTGTAAAGAGACCATAGGTATGATCATTGAATTGTTCTAATATGCTTGACATGCAAATTTGATAATTGATCTTAACCATAGGAGTATCATATTGTCCTTCTCTTGGGGTAGGGTAAGCTTTAAATCACAGGATTTTAAACTCTCCTTCGATTCGCTACCTCTACTTATTTTCTTTTCTGGTTGAGATGTTAAAAAATGTTAATCTTGTGGAGACTTGTCCTCTCAGTCATCTCATTACGGGAGTCCTCTCAGTCATCTCATTACGGGAGAGACAGAGGCCGTTGAACACCAACCTGAGAAAGAGGCCACGCGCCCCTTGGGTTCACATCACCAACGTGGTAGTCATGTGTATATGTGTACCTTCTCAGCAGTTCTTGATCATCGGCCCTCCTTTGCTTCTGCTTTACCATTGGTAAGTTTTGCCTTCTCTAAGCTAGCTGTTTAATGGCCTCGTAGTGTAATCATCCATCGACATCACTTTCCCAGTCCAGTGAACTTAGTTATACTGTACTTACCCCCCAAAAGCAAAAAGTAGCTATATTGAAACTTTGTGTAAGGAAACGAATCCAGAACCCAGTAATAACTTCCATGAGTGTTCCCACTTATGTTTGCACACTCCTTAATTAGTCCTTTCCGAAAGTAGTCTCCCAACTAATAACTAAAATTCAGTTCCAAAAAAAACAAAAAAAAAAAAACTAATAACTTAAGTTTGTAAGCAGGTGGTTGCACCCACTATCGGACCCACTCTGGGTATGAATATTTAAATTGAACTGTTGCAGTTTTTCATCTTGCCAAGTAGGCGGCCGGGGTCCCATATAGAGGTTTCAAACAGGCCGTGCTGTGCCGGCCCGACCATTTAGCTTCGTGCCGTGCTGTGCTTTGCTTGATCAGCTCCGTAAGTAACATCTATATTAACCAAAATGTAATTTTTACCATAATACATGACTTGCTTTAGTAACACTTTTGATATGAGGTTCGAATTTAGTTTGTGTCACAGGGCGCAGTCTTCCTCCTCTGTGATGCTTAGTGACTTCTATGTCTTCTGCCGCACCTTCACATGGTTATGGTTTTCTGTTCGTGTTTATTGTTTCTGAGCTATTGTATGTGATTTCGCAAGTCTGTTGGTTGTCTGTTCCCTTGTTAAAATTCATTAAGTTTTTATTCTTATTTGGTTGTTCAATGAGTAGAGAGTAGCTCAAATATCTATACTGTCTTATTTCTGTTGTTGGATGCTCAGCGAAACCCGCTGTAACCAAGTAATGTTCATTCGGACATCATTCTCTATGGAATTTCCCTCTATGGATCTCCTCTTGTTTTCTACGCACTCTACATTACCATTATGTAAAGATATTCGTATGTGCCTGTTGTCTTTCCTAATTGCATTAAGTGACTTCTATGTCTTCTGCCGCACCTTCACATGGTTATGGTTTTCTGTTCGTGTTTATTGTTTCTGAGCTATTGTATGTGATTTCGCAAGTCTGTTGGTTGTCTATAGAATTTCCCTCTATGGATCTCCTCTTGTTTTCTACGCACTCTACATTACCAGTATGTAAAGATATTCGTATGTGCCTGTTGTCTTTCCTAATTGCATTAAGTAAGCCAAATGATGAAATGAAATGATGTTCTCTGGGGAAAAAGTTGCAGGTTTCAAGCTGCTGTGACGCTTTGAATAAAGCCCATCCTCGTTCAACCATTCGATGGGAAGTGCAAATTCCATTTGTGTGTTATGCACGGTGTAGTTCAAGCCTTCCTCTTTCATGTTGGACCATTGTTAGCTTTCCTGTAATGTGATGTAAGAGACATTAGGTTAAGTCATTATTAGTTAATTACTATGTTCTGCCGGTGGTTTATCTGTTTTTTTTTTTAAATCGGCCTGCTGGTGGTTATATGTTGCTCTACTATGTGGGCCTTGCACTGTGCTTTAGTCCCATGTGCTTGCTGTCTTGCTGAGGCCCAGAGCCGGCCCTGAATTAAAGCAAGCGTTGCGGTCGATTTAGACAAAAAAAAAAACTACGAATTTCAAGAGCCCCGTATTTTAGTACCCCTCGATATCTTTTGTAATACCCCCCAAAAAAAAAAATGTACTTCGTATATAAGGCCTAATTTTAAACTTAAAAAATGTACATCCTTTTAGGGGTTTTTTTTCGTTAGTGATGTTTGTTTTTGTAAGTGTAATTTACTACTTACATTTTATTCATTAAGATTCTGAAAAAGGTCACTTTTTAGTTTTCGCTTTAAGCCTCGAAAAATTCAAGGCCAGCTCTGCTGAGGCCCCTTCTATGCAAAAAGAGGGAATGAATTCTTCGTTTCGCTTTCTCAAATATATGTTTCGTATTCTGGTACTGGCAGACAATTGGCGTCTCACTTTGAGGCAGTGCTTTGTATGGTTTGAGGACTATCGTCTTTCTGGGTATAGCTTATTACAGGTTTGCTTCTGTTAATGGTATTATTGTAAGGGAAGCTAATTGAGATCTGTTGAGTGCATTTTGTTTATCCTCGAATTGTTGAGTTGGATGCATTAACTTGGTATCAGAACTAGGTTTTTGGAGTTTTTTGGAACTCTTTTGATTGATTGCCCTGCTGTTTGTGCTTTAAGCGCACATTGTTTCATCGTTTGTTCTGATCCCCATGTTATGCATCCTTTGTTCACAACTATGATACACAAAGTTGAAAAAATAGTAGTAATTCTTGTGACTAATCATTTTTCATTTCACTTTCGCTAATCATTTCTTGAGGATACTTAACCGTGGCCATGCCCTACTCTTTCAATAATTCTTGAGTCTCATTGTCAATCTAGACTCTTCAAAATTATGTATCTTTATGTATTATGTAATTTGGGACGTGACCGCATTGTTTGGATATACATGACCGCATTCCTAACGTACTTGTTTCCTACAATTTTGAGAAATAACATATCGATGTGTTTGCCCTGTGTCCGTATTCGTATATGTGCTTTTTGGCACTTGGTTTAATGGGATATTCTACTGGTTCACTCACGATTCTGAATCTACTAATTGACGGGTCAATGGTTGTATTTTGCATGAGTAATGAGGTGAGGTGTTCTATATAATGGCCCATCCCCATGAAAGTGACTGTGAATACTGCTTGCAATTTACGATTGACCTTTGTAACTTTTGTACTCAGTTTCTTGCTTGGTTTTTGTAATGAGCTACCGGCAACGGATGATCGAGTACCGGCCGGTTTGTTTGTTGACATGTGTGTTTAAGGGATGAATTCGGCATCAAGCAGTCTTGGACTAAAAAATATGGTTTATAGAGGGTTGTTCTTCATTACGGGGTAGGATTTCAGCGAAATGTTGAGTTTCTTTCTCGGGAGATGTGGAGTACGATTGAGCAATGGCGAGGTTCTTGTTCACCAGCAAAAAAAAAAAAATTGCGACAAAGCTGGGCAGTTGATTTTTTTGCGCTTAACCTGGATGCTAAGGACATTAAAGAATATCAAGTACCCGACATCTCATTATGGGAAACAGGGGGTGCTGCGCAGCGTGCTGTGTGGGAGCCGGCAACCAAAGAAGTTCAACGCATAGAGCTCGTTGAGTACTACAGTGTACCAAAAATCAGCTCAATTGAATATCATTAGGTGCTTCATCGGAACACATTTTCCGTGGCTACAAGTTCTTGTGTACCTCGAGTGCTTACCAAAATTAATTTGTGTAAAGAGACCATAGGAATGATCATTGAGTTGTTCCATCGTAACCATAAATCATACTCCTCTGGTAGAGAAGGAAATGGCGTAGGGTAAGCTTTAAATCACAGGATTTTAGCTCTCCTTCGATTCGCTCCCTCTACTTATTTTCTTTTGCGGTTGAGATGTTACAAAATGTTATCTTCTCAGCAGTTCTGGATCATCGTCCGTCTTCTTCTCGTTCTTTACCATCGGTAAGTTTTGACTTCTTTAAGGTAGGTGTTCAATGAATGACGATAGTGAGTCTCAATATTGATCCGGATAGCAAAAAGTTGTCACCGTTCTAAAAATAGACTTGGAATCCAAAATTACATACAGAAAATCGATGGGGAAAGTTGAAGGACTCAATAAATTTAATGATAGATGATTGCACCAGCTATCGGGACCATTCTGGGAATGAATATTTAGTTTGAACCTTTGCATTTTTTCGTCTTGCCAAGTAGGTGTCCCATGTAAGAATTTAAAGTGGTCCAACATGGATAGCTATTTTTTGAAAACAAAAATTGTCTTTTTTTTTTAATAAAAAAAAAAACTGTGTTTTCGAGAGTAAGCTGTGAAGTAAATGTGATCAGTATCACATGACTACCGATAAATGATCAACATTAGTTTTTTACATGATCCGCGAGAGGTAAAAGATTAACGGTTCAGATTAATTAATCATTCGATAACGGAAAAACACAACTCCTCCCGGCTATATATGTAGAGGGTGTTTATGAGCCTCTCTTATTGTTTTTTTTTTCTTTTGTTTTTCAATTTTCATTTTGACTTTTTGGATTATGGTTGGGATATATTGTTGAATCTGTAACATGTTTGTGAGATATGTGCATAATGTATTTTGAAACAAGAGTACTGTTTGAGAGATATATGCAAAATACAGATTCAAAATACATTCTGATCGTAATCCGAAAAGCCAAAAAAAAAAAGAAAATGAAGCTCCCAAACCACATTTGTAGGTTTTTTATATTAATCAAAATGGAAAAAGTAAAAAATGAGAAATAAAAAAACTCCTCTTTCTCTACCATCAAAACCCCAAAATGCATTTCTTTTTGAATTATTTTGGGAGGGGGAGCCAAACAAGCAAAATGGAAAATAGAAAAATGAAAATAGTATTAAGTAAGCTTTCAAACACCCCATAGTCTTGTGTAGATACAATTATAAATCATGCAATTATAAGCCCATAGAGACCTAAACTAAACTAATAAAATAAAATAAAATAAAATAAAAGCTATTCCGTGTCTTACATCCACATGTTTATGGCTATGAAGGGAAAAGGAAAGGAGCTAGGAAGGGTCCTTAAGAATGAGTAATTATTTTGTGGTCTTGGGCCACCGTCACGTTATGCCCAAATACCTCTGTCAATCACACACTATTGTGGGGTTCATACATTTATTACTAGGCTCCGTAGGAATACGTGCGGAGAGGAGTGTCATGGCAACACGTGAAGGTATCCCAAGACCATTCAATTATTTCTCTTTTAAGGATGAAGGTTCATGAACATTTATGTGGAGTCTATACGCTTAGTCTTGAACTCCACGAGAATGTGTGGTGTTAGATTGTCTCGAAGCACCACATGACGTTGCTCGGCGACTACGAAATAATTAGACCAAAATGGGAGGAATCCGAGACGTGGGGAAGGCGAAATATCCGGAGGGTTTTGCTTATTTGATCTTTTCATCTTCTTCTCCGATCTCTGCCAGCTAACAATCCCCATACAAATATAAAATAAACATTTTGTGGCATGTTCATTACAAACATAAGGTCAAATACGAATTTCTTGTCACCATGACAATTTGGAGATACATCAAAAGTGAAAAGGTTGCAATACATACCTCTAAGATGCGATCGCGAATCTGTATTTTTTTTATGTGATTTTCTAATGTAATTCGCAATACCACCATGACTGATCTGATCTTCAACACAAAATGAATCAAGATCCGATTTTGATTATTTGAATTGTTTATTTTATAATTTTTATTTATTAATAACTCATTTGTATAAATTTATTTACGTAATTGAGGCCCTGTTCGATTGAGATTGGCTTTTTTATTTTTTGAAATTTTTTAGTTGATGTATGTGAGAAGATTGATTTGTCTCATAAATAATGAAAAGCCAAAAAATCCACTAAGTGAAACGGGTCCTTAAATGTGTTGCGTTTGCCTTGTATTGTATTTTGCCTTAAAAAAAATAAAAACAAAGAATTGTTCACATGACTACTGAGAGCATCTCCAAGAGAAATGTCAATGAAAACTAAAGTACTCCGTCCGTTTGGATTTGTTGATCCGTTTTGGGGATTCCAAATTTTTTTTCATTATCTTGTGAATTTGTTCATTTCTCATTTTATCCTTAATCCCTCCATCATTATTTCTACTCACCCCCGAAATTTTTTAGCTCCAAATCAAAATTTCACATGCAAACTGAGGAACATGAATTTGATGGCTCCAAATCATTGTTTCCTTCTCTCTCTTTTTTTTTGTTTAAATTGGTTTTTGAGTTGTTATTTTAAGTATTAGGAAAGGGGCAAAAAAGTAATTTTTACATATTTTATTCTTTGACTTTTTCAAGTGGACAAATACTTTGGGACTTATGTTTGTAGACAAATAAATCCGGACGGTGGGAGTACTATGCATTTGAAGAGCCCAAAAGGAACTCAAAGGTTGAAAGTCCCTTGGAGTGGACTTGCACATGGTTCCATCTTCAATTTGTCACATGTGTCACCAAAACTAAATCGGGTACAGAAATCCAGATCAAAAATAAAATAAAATAAAAAGACTTTGTTCATCAGCTATTCATTCTCTATTCATTTGTTTAGTTGTAGTTGAGAATTCAAGCATCCAATAATATAAGAACCATACAAGTTTGAACTCTACCTATGAGTGCTGTTACACAGATGAGGCCTTGTTTGGTATCTTATCAGTTTTAGCTCTCTCTGTATCTCTCCCATGGCCCTTGCCAATTCCAATGGCTACAGCGCCGCGTACAGGGCTACAAGCTCTCAGGCGCCTGAGGAATCTCATTCTGTGATTACCTTCAAAACAGGCCACAACAATTCCATTCACAACAGTGAATCGTTTCTTATCTTCGACCAAAACAAGCAAATTAATCACCAACGACATGGTGGCTACGTGATTTGGGAAGACGATTATAACCCGACTCAGAATTACCAGAATCAGCTGAATTCCAACTCACGCCTATCGCAAGAACTTGATTGCGTTGATCAATCCGGAAACACTTATGGGTGGCCAGATTCAGAAGATGCAAATGCCATTTCCACAAGTGCTGGAACCAGTCAGGAGTTTGGAACACAAGAACCATGCTTCAATAAGCATCCTCATACGGTAACTTTTTTTTCCTCTTCACGGATTCTCTGTTTTCAAAATTCTCTGTTCTTTTGTTCAAATATTGAACTTATTGCATGATTTGGTGGGGACGATTAAAAAAAAAACACACAAATCTTAGATGTTTACTTCATTTGCCTACGGATTCATTTTTAATGCCTCAGTGAAACATGTAGTGCACGATGTAACCAGCCTTAGATCGAAGTTTTTGAGCTTGTTAAATTTATAGGCCTGTGAGGGCTTGATGTGATTGGGGCACATTGTGCTTTTTAACATGGACCCCATCTGAGGCTCAAAAATGTGCCTCAAGCTCGTTTTGTTTGGCTCGTCGAATTTATCGTGTTTGTAAAAGAGTTACACCTGTTGAAATTCAGTAGCCACATAATTGAAACAAAATCGTCTTGAAATTTGTTCTTAAAATCACACTAGCCGTTGCATTGTTCATATCATGTCCGATTAGTGTGCGTACTTACGAGCGCACCTTAAGGAGGAGCCGGAAACAACGTACGTACGGTTCACACAAATCTAGGACCTTAGGCCCTGGGACCCGTACTTGGGGCACTGCAGGCCCATGTCCCAAATCTAGGACCTTAGGCTGCTGCCTGGATCGCCTTGCCCTTCCTTGAATACTACTCCCTATGTCGACCCATATTGTTAGTCATCTACGAAAAGTCATGTAACTTTCAGATCAAAAAATAAAGTACTTCTATACATAATTTTATAAATTTTAAAAAATTGCGCACTGAAGTACTTTATTATTTTATCCGAAAATTGCACTTCTTCTCATAGAGGATCAACATTATGCGACGGAGGGAGTATGATTGAAAGTGCTCTGAATTGGGTATAGAAATTTTAAGAATAGAGGATCATTTGCATTCTATTTCGATAGGGTCCGGCGTTGGTTCTGTGCACCATGCACAACACCAACGTGTGTACGATCCTCACCGTCCATTCGGCGATCCAATGATTCAGATTGAATCTTGCAATGAACAGCTCGAATGTTGCAAGGCTCAGATTCAATTTGGATCATTGGGTCGCCGGACGGACGATGAGGATCGTGCACAACACACAGGCTGTGTACTGGTGCACAGCACCAACTCCAGACCCGATCGATATCCTCAAATTCTTCGTATTTTCAGCCCTTTAGGTGTTTTTTCATCATATTTTTCATGAATAAATGGGATGAATTGTAGCAGGGAGAGAATATGCAACCTCTGAAGAAGCAATGCATCAGTACTAGTGCTACAAAGAAGCCCAAACCAAAGTCAACTTATCAATCCAATGACCCACAAAGTGTTGCAGCCAAGGTAGTGTTCTGCTTCTTATATTCATAACTAAAACTTTCATCTTCAATTTATAAAGCTTAATTTATTGCAAATTAAGATCAATGTTCAAGCTTATGTAGGTATTGATTGAATGGTTGCAAATTATGTACTGTTGCAGAATCGACGGGAAAGGATTACTGAGAGGCTTAAGATACTGCAGGAACTTATTCCCAATGGTTCCAAGGTAGTTTTCATTATTTAGTTGGATGAGGAGTATTCTTCAATTGGGATTGCGAAAATCTCCAGTTGTTCATGTACGCGACACAGATTTAGTCGTCCATGTATTATGTTATCATTTAGATCTGTAGTTTTCGAGATTTCTTAACATATGTTTAATGAGATTAACCTACACAATATACAATGGACACATACTTATCAAATAAATTAGGAGATACATGAGTCATTTCATAGGAGTCTCACATGGTTTGAAAAATATTACGATCTGGGCACAGATGTGCGTTGAATCTTTTGATACACGTTGATCCCTCTTTCTTTTTTTTACTGATGTAAATCACAAGCATCGGACAGTTTTGCACACATATCGTTCCGAACAGTCTGCACGAAAGTTTGTTCATTCAAAAAAAATACACCCTAAGAATGGTTTTGCTCATATTAATGATTTTGCAGGTTGATTTGGTGACCATGTTAGAGAAAGCCATAAGTTATGTCAAGTTTCTTCAATTACAAGTGAAGGTATGAGAATTAAAATCAGGATACTCTCTTGTGCTATACATATAGGAGTCAAATATAATAAGGAAAAGCTAATTTGGTAATCTTACTAATTAAAATTATTTTGTTTGTGAATTAAGGTGTTGGCAACAGATGAATTTTGGCCAGTACAAGGAGGAAAAGCTCCTGATCTCTCTCAAGTACAAGAAGCCATTGATTCCATCCTCTCTTCTCACAAGGACAGAAACTCAAGCTCAAATTGATTCTTGGAGAATAAAACCAAGAACAAGAAGAAAGAAGAAGACAATTATTATATGGTATTATTACTATTAAAGTATGGAGAAAAGCTGTCCATTGGACTTTAGTACTCTGAGGTGTGATTACCTTGATTTGTTTTGTTTTATCTTTTCTAATTGTATGTTAAAATATCACTTGGGAAGGTTGTATTAATAGATTGGATCTGATCAAATAATTGAAAAGTTTTGTCATTCAATCATGCTCAAGATTAATAAATACTAATAATAGTAATAATAATATAGTCTAAAACAGAACTGAGTAATTAAAAGAGAGTAATGTTTAATTAAAGGGTGTTTGGAGCCAATTAAGCTTTATTTTAATTGGACTATAAGATCTTAGATTTCTTTATTATAATCAAAATGTATATACGTGTTTGGATAATATGTGCAAAATAGATTTTGCAAAAGAATTTTGTGCGTTAACATATAATCAGAATATAAAAGCTCATCTGGGTGATTTTTAGATTGTATTCTCCTCTTTAATTTTTGAAGTGCATTATGGTATAATAACTTTTGTATCTGCGACCAAAGAAGCAAAATGCATAAAGCCATAATGAAAAACCAGGGCGCCCAAACGTGCAGTAAAAAACAAATGATAAGAAGGCGATTTGTTTAAAAAGGCAAACAATTTATATTTTCTACATAAGTGTCCTTAACAGTGGCGGATGCAGGAATGCCATGTTTGCTTAATTTGTAGGAACCACTCTTCAGTAATATTACAAAAAATCTAAAAACACACTAAAAATAGGAAGAAAATTGGGGGGAGTGCAGGGGCCAAACACCCCCTAGCTCGCCCCCGCTGTGTCCGCCCCTGACCCTTAAGATGGAAGGCTTTCAATATAATGATATCCCCAATTGACATCTGCATGCTGGCTCTGACTTTTTGGGAGCTCTAATAGATTTTTGAAAACGAGGCCTTTCACGTATTCAACAAATAAAATTACCAACAAAGATGTAAATTTTGAAAACAATATAAATAAGTTGAAAGACAAAACCACATAAACTGCTTATCATCGGCCTAAGAATTCAAATGCACAATCATAAACATGACATATATTTTACAAACAGCCAATAGTATCACTTGATACACAGTTAGTATTAATAAATTGGGAAAAAAAACAAAAACACCCCGAGGTTTATGGAAATTATAGCTTGTCCCCTCACGTTTGGAAAATTACAAATTGCCCCATGTTGCATAAAAACTTACTCCCTTGCCGTGATGCAACCGCTATGAAATTTGACGTAATCTGCTTGACCGAGGTTTCCAGATGTCAAGCAGATTACGTTGAATTTCTTAGTGGCTGCATCACGACAATGGAGTAATTTTTTATGCGACATGGGGTAATTTTGTAATTTTCCGAACATGAGGGGACAATCTATAATTTCCATAAACCTCGGGGGTGATTTGGTAATTTATCCTAATAAATTTGGGCCGTTTTTACCCTACCTAATATGAGACCAAATTATATTATGAGATACCATAACCAAATTACTTCGGCCCTGTTCGGTTACCCAGTTTAGTTTTAGTTTTGTTTTGTTGACATCATCATTTTCCTCATTTCTCTCTCTATCTCTCTCTACTCATTACACCTTTTGACATCATCAAAACTAAACTAAACTACCAAACGAACAGGGCCGAAATCTAACCAAACCTCAAATCACCCGTCCATCTATCTAATTTCCCTAGTGATTCCAAGTTTATTCAAATATGCATATCCCTTTAAAACAACCAATAGAAACCTCACACAACTCCTAAAGACGCCCTAATAGGGTGGGCCCAAAGGTTTTGAGTGTCCTAGGCCTAATCTTAAAAATTGTGCCCTAAAAAAGTTTCCAGCAACAATCACAATACGAGAAAGCCAAAATAATATAAACTACTACTAATAACTTAGAAACTATATTATTACTAAGATGCACCTATGTAAGAATTAAAAAAAGATGCATTATAATGTTATTATTGATGATGCACTAAGAGTGAACTCAGTTCGTTAAGTATACGAACGAGCTTGAACCCACATAATCAGCTCATTTGTTTAATGAGCCAAGCCCAAGCTTGAAGCTTTTTTGAATTGGCTCGATTGAGCTTGCGAGCTAACAGATACGCACACATGTACGTGTATGTATATATTTTTCCTACATACTTCTGCATACTCATGTGTAGCTCCCACACATCATGCAGTTGCCACATGCAAGCGCCTCATGACATCAAACAAGATCTGGTTCACCGCATTTTATAGGAAGATATGAATGCCTTATTCCCTGCATTTTTCAAAGTGAAGGCATGAACTTGAAGTGTAGGAATGAAGCAAAGACGTGAACTTGAAGTGAAGGAATGAAGTAAATGCCTCTTTGCTTCAATCCCACATTACCCAAAAAGACTTCTACTCAAACCTAATACTAATATGTATGAGAATGCCCTTAATTTTTTGAGTTTTTTGGATGCCTTAAGCCCAAGCCTCTTGGGCCTAGGACTTGGGTCGGTCCTCTCCCTTAACCGCTATACAATAATACAATACCCTTTATCTAAACACCCTATTATCCTAAAGTTTTAAGGTCTAAACTCCACCCCCTATATTTATGAGACTTGGGGTTCTCGTAATGACCCAAGTCACTACATCCCATAGTGACCTTAATTGTAAGCCCTCTGAAATATTCATTTGGGATAAGAATCGCTCATTTTTACAGGAATATTGAGAGCATTATGGGTACAAAAAATTATGATCATTGAAGATTGGTAGACACACAATTGGGACAAATTTGTCTTACAATTTATTCGCTAAATAATATTGGTCATCCATTTTCGTAAAATAAATGGTATCCAACCATATGACTACTAATATCCAATTAATTTGATTTTTTACATGAATGATATACTCAGCATTCCCGATAAATTGAACGGTTTTGATCCTAAATATAGATTATAGAAGGCCAACAATTGTGGTCCTGTAGTGACAGATTATTTTTGACCTTCCTAATCTGAATTTTCTTAACACTTATCCTCCTACACCCAGGGCCAGCCCTAAGCTAAGCCGTGTATGGCGGCTCACTTAGGCCACCCGAATGTTGACCCAAAATTAGGGCCCCGGATAGATATACTCAGGTACAGAATATATATTTAATTTATCACTTATACAATCAATAAGCTAGCTAGTCTAGTGGAAAAGCTTAGTTTCTCAACCCAATAGGTATATGGTTCAATTTTTGGGCCTCTCTTTTCCTTCTCCATAATAATATTTTTTCCCCTCTCACAAACTTAACACTTTCAAAGGGATAGTTTTTTTAATTGGTGCAAAAAATAATATGACCAAAAACTAGTTTTCTTCGAAACAAAGGAAAGAATCATTGAAAAAAAAAAGAAGCAAAATATAGTGCCAAGTATGACTAGTTCATGCGGTAGAGCTTTTGGACGCTTCATGCTGCATCTCGGGATCGAGTCCCCCTATCCCCATGTAATAGATTAGGAATAATGAATGACCAAAAAGAAAAAAAAAACTATCACTTTGAGGTTAGTTTTATTTTTATTTTTTTAAAAAGGCCCAGATTCACAAGCTCTTCTTAGGCCCCGAAAATTGGCTAGCCCTGCCTACACCTGCAAATATACACCGCAACTCAGAAAAAACACAAGATCCATCAATGGAGTTTTAGGAGAGAGTATTTGGTGTGTTTCACTACACGTACAACCAAACATCAATCCGAGCTACATCCACGCCTTCTTACAACCTCAACATCACAAACCCACTCATAAATCACTTATCACCTCTAGGCCGGACCAACCGCCATTTTTTACAGTCATCTTGATATTTATATGTTGTTTTCATAGTTTAGTAGTGAAATAATCGGACCCAACCATCAAAACTACCCAAACCGGACTGTCTCTGTTTTTTAGTAACAGCTGTACCGGTATAAACTGGTTATGTATCGGTACACGCCGGGGGAAAAGGGCTCCTGAATCATTGAATGAGTGAATGGTATCACGTGTTCTAATGTTATCCCATTATTACACTGGACCCCCTTGAGTTACATGACTTACGAAATTAATCCCATATTTCGTTACTGTTCAATTAGGTTGGATTATTGTTAAGTGTACTGAGACAAAACTTATCATAAATGATATTACGAGAGAATGGCTTTTTATAATAAAATATTTCTAAAATAGATGTAGGAAAATACTACTTAACACTATAAATGGTATTTTTGACGTAGACCTCCTGTACTTTGTCCTGGAAAGACACCCTCTCAACTTCATTTTTGAATACTTACACCCCTCAACTTTGGATCAAACTAAAACCATTAGCTTTTAGGTTAAATCTAACACCTACGCGCACTAAAGTGATTTGGCAGCAAAATTCTCTCAAAAGATTATTAATTTTTGACTAAATTGCCCTTAGAACATCTTAAAAGGGTTCCAGAGGTCACTAGGTCACCCTAGACTAAAAAAAACCAACATGCCCACTCTCCATTTATTAGTCTTATAGTGTCATGCCGAGCTATTTGAGAAGTAACTACGCTAGAGACACAAACAAAATTACACCAACAACATTCTAAGGGCAATTGAGTAAAAAAAAAAAATAATGATTTTTGGAAGGAACTTTGCCGCCAAATCACTTTGGTGCACGTAGGTGTTAGTTTTAACGGAAAAGTTAACAGTTTCAGTTTGGTCCAAAGTTGAGCGGGTGTAAGTATCCAAAAATGAAGTTGAATGGGTGTTTTTTAAAATCAGGCAAAGTACAGGGGGTATAAGTCAAAATTACTATTATAAATAATATTTATGAGAAAGCTTAAAGGATTAATGTAACCAAACTTTATCGAATGATTAAATAGCATACTAATTACAAAGTAAGTTATTTTTTTGCGAAGTTGTTCGAATTCCTAATTGATTGGGGACGTAAATATTATTCTAAGAAAAGATTGAGATACTCGAGATTTAATATTAGTTGAAATAAGAAAGAATATGAATTGAAAGAGAAAGTAATAAATTAAAAGAGTAATAAACTCTTCTTTCTAGAGAATAATGTTGTGAATGATAAAAAGTTTTAAACATATTAATATTATATTTATTAAATGACCAATTTAACTACAGACATCACTAAATGACTATTTCACTCCTATCTATTATTTGGTGACCATTTACCCCCACATTTAGTAAATTTACCATTATGCCTCAACACATGGCGAAATTACTATGTTACCCTTAAATACAACGGTTATTTTTAATGCCACTCTTGCATGACGTGGGACCTACACATACATTGAATCCACATCATCTAAGAGGGCATTTCAAATAACCGTTGTATCCAAAATACTTTCTTTCCAAACGGATTCAACACTAGTTATTTCTTAGTGCTCTCTCCGTCCCATAATTTTAGTCTATCTTTCTTTTTTTGTATTTCATAAAATATTTGTCCACTTTCCTTTTTTAGATGTCCCAAGTTGAGCCATTACCGTTTTTGCTCTTCATCGACATTCAAATTTGAACACAAAATGGAAGAAATAATGTATCGAGTCTAAAAAAAGTAGGCACTGCAATTCAAAAGGTAGGCTAAATTTAGAAGTTTATTTATTTGGAAGAGTAATTGTTGTGTCCCCTTAAAATGTTAGATTTCCAAAGGACTAAAATTTTGGGACAGAGAGAGTACTAGTTTTTTTTATTTTTTATTTATCATACGATGGAAGAATAAAAAAAGTCTATTAACACAAAACAATACACAACATGCTTATGTACCATTCAATTGGTTAGTAAATGCTTTGTGTTCAATCATTGGTAAGTAAATGCTTTGTTTGTTGGTACTAATTTTTTGTGCGATAAACCTACACCTACAGGTACAGAATGGGAGTGTATAGAAAATGTATCGACTGCGACTCACTTTTAGATCTCAAACAAATAATCCGAACCGTTCAATAATTTTTAAATAATTTTTTGAATGTCCTTGCAGAGATTCAACTCAATTGGATATACGTAAGTGTGTGATCTTAAATTCTGAATGAGAAATTTAAATATTGGATTACCCACTTATACATATTCAATTAAGCTGAATATTTGCAGGAAAAGTGGACCCCGCAATCCATCGGTGTCCTCCCCTTCTGTAGGAATAGTTGGGTCCTTTCACACATGAGTAATCTCTTTTAGGATAGAGTTTTTTTCCATTTTTATCCCTGAAATTATTCGTGTTTTTTTTACTTAGTCCATAAACTATTAATTTGACAATTTCATCCCCTAAACTATCCACATGTTTTCTATTTCGTCCATAAACTATCAATTTAATGATTTCATCCCCTAAACTACTTGATTTTAACCGATTTCATCCCCCAAATAGGATTTTAAAAAGGACCAAATAAGTTGCAAAACGGGCAGTTTAGGGGATGAATTAGAAAAAATATGCATAATTTAGAGGATATAATCGTCAAATTAATAGTTTGGGGACGAAATAGAAAAATGTGCAAAGTTTAAGGGATAAAACGAAAAAACTCTTCATCCTAAAATAATAGTAATAAAAGTACTATCCTTTGGAAGATCCTCTTTTGGACCGAGTGGGAGCGGGTTTGAAGATGCTTCCAGCTTTTGAGAGGCAGTCTATTGGCTCTCCATAATTTGCGGGTTTTATTCTTTCGTGGCTTTCTATTTACAGGCCATAATTTATGGCTTTTACAGAATCCCGTACCAGTCTCTCATTGCTTCATTTCTTTACCTGGAGAGAGAGAAGAAGAATGGTTAACCAAACCAGAAGCTCATACAGATTGGATAGGACACATTACCATTTCTGCTGAAGCCCAATTCAGATTGAACAGTAATCTCTCTCTCTCTCTCTCTCTCTCTCTCTCTCACACACATGTACACACGCACTCCATTTTTCTCAATCAATCGATGAGGGTTTTTTTTTTTTGGATTCAGTAGAAAGATGGGGGCAAAACAAGATTGATCCCTATTAACACCATCGTCACTGCCGATGATTCCTCCTTAAAACCTAACGTCCCTGCTCTCCCTCCCTCCACTGCCGGAGCTATTGTGGGCCGGCCGCCGGCCGCACCCATTGTTTTTTGAAGTATTGTGTGCATAATTTTGATGGATACTTATGAATAAAAAGTATTAAATCTCGACATTTTTTAGCACTGTTGAATTTTTTTGAGCAATAATGATGCTGCTTCTCGGTGAATGATATGATAGCAAGAGTACTGCCCTCTAGATTAATTCAGTTATCAAAATCATTCCAGATAATAATCAAATGATTGGATTTCATCCATACCAAAATTTCTTTCATAGTTGGCCCTTTTCAACACTTATTCCTGCTCGCCACTCTCTATCTCCAATTCTCCATATATGTTTTTCTGATCAGATGATTCAGGCATCGAGGATCCAACCCGTTTCTTGGCGGGGCATCCACAGCTATGGGAGATGGAAGGGTTTTTCTTCTTTCTCTCACGACCCGCTGTAGTTGCAGCCACGGCAGAATGAGACTCCTTTTCTATATCATTTACAGATCTGAGCCTAATCTTTTGTGTCCTTATTGGTTTGTTATTACATTGCTTTTTTTTGGATAAGAACAAGTCCACCCCTTTGCCATTTGTTTTGCTATTGTCATATTTTGGCATAAATATTTGGCAAAATCTAAGTCCACCTACTGATGCCAAAAAATGCCAATGACATCTTTGGCGCCATTACCATTTTTCCCACTTCATCTAAGCCATTTAATTTGCTATGAATACAGAGACGAGGTTTAATCCAATGGTCTGGATTAGGGATGAGTTTAATTTGCATTAAATAATCGGACGAGTGTATGCCAAAATGGCACCAAATTAACCGGTACATCAACATTGCTATTTTTGGCTTTTTGACATTGTTTCTTTTTTTTGGATTGGTGCTTTCTGATTTTTGTTCCATTTTTTCTATAGGTGGTCAAGTTTATCCAAAGCCAAGTAGCCACGTCTCATCAGTCTTCCTTTAGCAAAGTTGGTCGCGATTGTCATTGCCCTTCTTCTGAAATAGATGGAATTGGATTCAACCTGCTGTCCGTGAATGTGGGCTTTGTCAGTGGATAAGGTGGAAATCTTTCTAGTCGACTATTTTGTAATTAAGCTGTGTTTTGTTACTATTCATTAAGCTTTCAAAGTATGAGTACATGAACTCACCATATGGATTTTCTTCCACATTGTAAGACTCATTTGTACAGTTCTACAACTAATTGGTTACTGATGCATTTGATGGCTTAAGGGCATTCATGATTTTTAATTTTATCAGCACTTTATGAAGTGTATTTTCCCATCAAACATGGAAATTTGTACTTTCTTCTTTCTAGTCTTGTCTGCAATTAATCATTTTCTTACTAATTTCCAGGATTAGTGTTCTGTGGCTTAAATCCTAAACGTAATCATCTTGAACCAATGAATCTTCCTGCAAATGGTGTTGAAGTCAAACCAGAGACGTTGGAACAAGTGAAAGAGGCAGGCCCCTTGCTCCATTGTGATCTTGTGGATACTGAAATTGTCCACAAGATAGCACAAGTGTTCCTCCCAGGATTAGCCTCGGCCTGTGTAGACAACACTACAGGTGGTCTCTTCAAGAGCCCTGCATCAGTGGCGGTTGATATCAGAAAAGAGATGGTGGAGTATCTCACACAGAGGAGTGAATCTTTTGTTGCAGAATCTGTAATATTAGAAGGTGGCCCAGAAGCGCAAGTGTCTGGCCATCCTTATGATATAATATCTGACTTCGTTGATGATTTCGCGAGTTCAAAGCGGAACATCTTTAGTCGGGTATCAGGATGGCTACTAAGTGAGAGGAGAGAGGACAGAATAGATGATTTTGTACAAGAGATGGAATTAAATGGGTTTTGGTTCATGGAGAGGAGAGAAGCCATTGCTCAAAACTTGCTTAAGAATGTTGATTTCAGGAACACATTTCATTGCGACATGAAATTCAACTCTGCTGAAGAGCTCGCGGAGCATAGTCTCCTGTGCAGTTTTAGGACTATGAACTGCACAAATGAAGGGTGCAATGCTTGGTTTTGTGCATCTCACTTGCTGGATCATGAATCAATCTGCCCATTCAAGATACTTCCATGTGAGCAGAGCTGTTCAGATAGCATCATGAGGCGCGAAATGGACAAGCATTGCATTACTGTATGTCCAATGAAGCTGGTCAACTGCCCCTTTTATCCAGTGGGTTGTCAATCTAGCATCCCGCAGTCCACGATTGAACAACATCGTTTGGAGAATCTCCATGCTCACTTGCTGTTTATTCTTCAAGTCATTCACAAGGATGCACCTTTGGAGAATCTTAATAAACGGGTAGATGAACTTAAAGAGGTGAGTCTTAGTCTTTTGTATGCCCCGATTATCACAACTTTAAGAAACATTTAGCAGTCAGCTTCATATAATGTAAGTTATGTAACCATGACAGGGTGACAACTTGCATGATATGTTATAGTTCAAAAAACAACTTGCAGAGGTGAGTCTTTAGGGTGTTTGGATGCTCCAACTTTCAATATTCAGAAAGGTATATATAGTGGTTGAAATCTAATCATGCCGGGAAATTTTATTTCTCTGTTCATATGGCTTATTAGCTAGCTGGGTACGAGTTAAAGGAAGCGGTTATTTTTCTTTCTAGTAAATTTAAGGAAACTGCAATTAGAGTCTCTTCATTGGGAAAGGGGGCATAAGTACCTGAGGAGTTGCGTCGGGGATAGAGATGAAATTTTACTTTTGAATTTTGGAAATCTTAATGAGATTTAGTTATTTATCTTAACTCAATTTTAATTGATGGTATTCTGAATTATCTTGTCTTTATCTTAATTCAATTTTTCACAATCATAATAGCTGGTACACCAATTTAGTCCCTATTAAATGGGATCTGAAAGGGGAATCGTGGGTTCAAACCTAACATTGGGTAGTATATAGCACAAAAGTGGTTGCCATCGTGTATGAACCCATATCATTAGGTTAGTAGGCAAATTCACTGGTGGCTATGAAGCACCGACACGCCTGGATATTGCCGTATCCGTGTCAGATCCTCCTGGACACGTGACACGACGGGGACATGTGGTGACACTTATGGGAATAGTTGCGTCCCTGTCCATTGCCATGTCCATGTCCACATTTGAGAATAGCAATGTTCCATATGCGTGACCGTGTCCCTCGCTGTGTCCGTATCCATATCCATCCTACATAGACTAGCGGCTGCCTGTTAAAAAAATCACCTTGAAGTCTGGAGTTGAAATTTTAGCCCTCTAATTATTGTGAGCTTTTTTCTACCTTGAAGATATTTACTAGCGCATGTGCATGTATAGTTTGTGAAAACATTTTTTGGAGTGATGCAGGTTTTCAATCAAACATATGTCTCTATTTGTCATAGTTCTGGAATTCAGTGTATCAAATCAAGTGCTCACTTTTGGGTTGTGTGACAGTCGGCATCTTCTGGAAGGTTATCAGAAGCTCGGGATGTCAGATCACTGACCTTTGCAATCAAGGATCTCGAAGCAGAAATTGGTCCCCTCGAGGTAGGCACCAAAATCGAAAACTTTGAAGAACAGGCAGAGTCACCGAGTAGAAACGAAGAGTCCACACAATTAGTCACGGAGAAAGAAGAGACCGTAGATTCATCCACCATAGGAGAAGAACGAAAAGAGTCGACCAATGAAAAAGAAGAATGCACCAAGGGACCCTCTGAAGTGGAAAAGTACGAGGAGTCCCCCACCAAAAAGGAAGTACACTTTGAGTTGCCTACCAGAGAAGTGAAGTTGAAAGATTCATCCATCAAAGATGAAGAGAGTATTGAGTCAATGATCGAAAAAGAAGAGTGCGCAGATTCTCCCCCAAAAATGGAGTACCGATAGTCACCCACCAAAGAAGAAGAGCGTACTGAAGGGTCGTCAAATATGCTAGGGCATGGAAATAAGGAAGTTGGTATTTGATTTCCTTTATACACACATATACGTAGGTATTTAGATGTATCATTTTTTGTATGGGAGCCATTACTCAAACATTATCCATTCCAGCCATGTTCAATTTGTTCGTTCCAAAAACCCATGTTTTTGCTTCCTGTATTGACATTGATTTCACATTTTTGACTTGTTTCCTCTGTTCATGAAATCACCGGGAGGGCTTTCTCTTAATTCTGACTGGGCCTCTATGATTTTCGTATATGGATGGATCTTCGTATGAGCTATTTTCGTGCTTTTCGCTCTTTTTTCCCCCTTTTTTTTCTCCAGTTTTTGAGATCCTTTACAACAGAACAAGGGAAAACATTTACAGAACTTTCAGCCTTTTGGTTCAGCACCCCCGCTGCTTCAAAAACTAGTCTGTTTATGACTCTGAAAACGAGCGGCAACGATGTCGTGGGTGATGCTCAATAATAATTCTTGTATGACGCAGTCCAATTTTCTTGGATTGTCAGACATGCTGCTATGTGCATTTGCATGCATCTCAATTCTATGGAGTATTAGATTTTCTGGGCTGTTGCCCAGAGTGATTCGCCTATATCGATTGTCGCCGCGTGTTACGCAAATGTCGACAAGATTGAAACAAAACTATTGCAGGTTGGAGAATCACTCGTTAACTGGCTTGTATAGCAACTTGACTTTAAATCTGCGTTAGTCGATTGGTCCGCCAAACTTACTTGAGGAGCACATATGCTAGCATGAACAGCTTAAGTTGGATCATATTAATAAAATGTAAAGTCAGTTTCAGTAGCAAGTAAAATGATGATTTTTTTGGCAAAAAATCACAAAAATTCCTTGTTTTTAGGAAAAAATCACAGAACTTCCTCACTCTTTTACACGTGGTTTTGATTGAATGATTTGGTTTTAATCAAGGAGTACTTTTCAATTAAGTCCATATATCATGGTTCATCTCACATTAGTACCTAAAGTCATCTTGTCTCTCCAGTGGTTGGTTCTATTTTAGAACCAAACAGTTTCAAATTTAACAAACTTTTCCTCCACCTCATTTGAATAGGAAACCTAACTCCTTACCTCTTTGTTCCTACTTTTTCAGCCCCAATTCAACTATCTGCGTTATTTTCAACCCCCATTATTAACTAAATTTTCAACCCATGTTCCTAACTAATTTTCCAACCGTCGCTCCCAACTACTTTTCGCAGTACGTACTGTTGTAGCACCCAATTCTAGAATTGACCTCGTGGTTGGGAGTCACCAAATAATTGGGTCTTGATTAATGCACATATAAGCATTACAGATTGTTTCATCCTGCTGGGTAGTGAAAGGAGTTGTTAGAATTTTTTGTACATTTTTTAGAGTCAAATCCTCCCGGACAATTTGAATCTGCCATAATTTGCTAGAATTTTTTTGAGTTCAGAGGAATTTTTAGAACAATGGATACAATTGGTGTGGAAAGTGGATTGATATTTATAGGAAAAAAATGTTGAAATAAAATTATACTCCCTCTGTCCCTTTTTAAATGTTTCATTTGGAAAACGTGTAATTTGTTAGACGTTAAAAATGTACTTTCGTATAATATTTTTTTGCCAAATTAAAGTAATTGAGCACTTTAATTTGGTAACTAAACATATTAAAAAATTTAAAAATAAATATCTTTTTTAAGGATTTCAAATTGCACATATTCCTATAGTTGACAAAGAAAAAGGTAGAAAGGAACTGAAGCAACAAGGGAATAAGACTTCGTAAGCGGTGAAGGGGAAACGAAAATCCAGCATGGCCAAAAACAGTGAAAGAGATGGATTAAAAAAAATCAGTTTCCAAACAAATCGATCTAAAACCCTTCACTAATTTTATAAACAAAGAGT
>JAXBDA010004245.1:0-29919 GCA_036023075.1 Gaultheria prostrata | reverse complement strand
TGTGTGCATTCAGATACAGCCTAAACATCATTCCTGAATCTAACTTCTGCTCCATTACATCTTTTGTTTATTAATGAATCCCTCGGGAGTATTCTTCATGCATAATGATCAATTGCTCTGCAACCTGTAGCAATATCCCTCGTGAGCATCACAAAGAAACAAGACAATTATACTGTGGTGGAGTTGAAACCCTAGTTTTTGAGCAAAAACCACCAAGGAGGAGAAAGAGAGCAGCGTGAGAGAGAGAGAGAGATGGTGAGAGACAGAGAGAGGGAAAGAGAGACCTTCGAAGCTCAGAAGCTCCTATTCGCGATTCGGGCTGCGCGATTTGAAGTTCGTCGGCGCGATTAGAAGCTGTCTTCTATCGCCGGAGGTGGAGACTGTGGTCGGCGGCGACAGTGGTGGCGGGGATCGTGGTCGCCCGCCGGTGGTGGTGGGGATTGTGGTCGCTGGGGAGACTCCCTCTCACACTCTCTGTTCTCCGATCAAAGCGTGATCCATATTTAGGCGTGGAATGATACGTAAGGGTAGGAAGGTAACTTTACCAGCTGCGGTGGAGTTGCAGGTAATTAAGCTTTGTGTTTAACCTTAATGGTAATTTGTGAAGAAATAAGTGGACCAGCTGGTAATAAATCCATGATACAATGAAAAACCAGCCCAAAGAAAACCCGAAACCTAACCCAAGAGCAACAACATCAACCGCCAACAACCAGATCCGACAGGAAAACGAACCACCACCACCGGACAGGCACCAACGGACACCACCACGCCACCACAGGCCACCCGAACGAGGGTACAACCCGGAGCCCAAGCAAAAACCACCTGCCACGGATGCTCACCGAGCCGTTAAGCGATAACCGAGCCATCCAACAATGACCACGGTGGGAGCCACGCCAATCATGCCACCCAACCCCAAACCAGAACCCCACGCCGTTAGGCCATGATCGGAAAACCCAGGAGAGAACCAACCGGAGAGCAAGAGAAGGGCAGGGGAACGCACGACCGAGATCGGCGTAGACGGCGAGGTTAGGGGGTAGAAAAAAGAGAGTGGAGAGAGAGAGAGAGACAGAGGGAAGGAATCATACCAAGAGCCGACCTCGTCGTCGTCCTAGAGTCCCATGTAGGGCCGCTTATCAATTGCTAAAGCGGACCAAAAACAACTGGACGTCGAGATCCATGACTTTGACACAGAGCACCACACCGCTGCCGCCGTCCAACGCCATCTTGATGTCAATCGGATATGTGAATGAAAAGAGGAGAAGAGATCAGAGAGAGGGGTGGAGGGGGTAGAAAGCGGATAGAGAGACTCAGATAGGGAGAGGAGAGGGTGGAGAGAAGGGGATGCCTGGGGGGAGGAGGCGGCACCTCCCCCCCCCCAAGCGACAGAAAATCTAGAAGATGAAAGGGTCGGCTGTTTCTGTTTCTAGAGAGAGAAGGTGTTTCTATATGAAATAGTAATTAGTTAAATATAAAAAGTGCAAGCAATTATACTAGTACTACAATATATAATATTTCTAAAATACCTAAGAAAAAAAAGACTAACAAGGGCATTTTAGTTACGTAGTACCAAAATATAACGCAAACTAGTGTTTTGTTTACGGAATGGGGGAAATTAGAGCATATTTTATAAAGTAAGGGAGGTCAATGTAATTTCAAAAACCTCATGGGAGGTGTCTTCATTTGTAAGAAACCTCAGGGGAGGTCAGTGAAATTTACCAACGTTTTCTCCATTAGAATTTAGAACTTTCAATTATTTTCCACATCAAGTTGAATGTGGCCATGCACCCAACCTGAAAAGCCTAGATTTTTTTGGGACTCGAGGTCGAGATGGACGAGGTAAGGTTACAGGTCTATCCAACTCACTCGGTTAGTGAAAGTTTAGGTTGCATAATTTGTTTTTTAAAGCGAGCAATGTTGTACTTTAGCGGTGTTTGCTACATATTTTGGCCTATTTTGACATAAAAAGTTAAACTGGATTTTTGTTTTTTGACTTATTAAGGAGAAAAAAAAAAGTTTTGGATACATTTTGGCCTAAAATCAATAACTTTTTTAAACTCAAAAAAACAAAAAATGTACTTAACTCATTAAGTCAACATAGGCCTTGTGCATCTCGTACTGTGTCGGTATTTTTCTATTGCAAAAACTCATAAATTTCCGAAAGGGATGAATAACGGTAAGTAATAAACTCAAGCAAGAATTGGACTACGACTTATCAGACACTAATCACGCGGGTTCATGCAATTCCATATCACTAGATTTACATGTAGTTGAATGGAGTATCTCTAGCACCAAGGGTTGGTCAGTCCGGTTGGTTAGTGAGTTTGCTCTCCATATAATTGATCAAAGTCTGTTTTCTAGGGGTCAGACCGCAAAAGAGTTCTTTCTTGTGAATCTTTTGGTCCTGGCGTGGATGATTGGCCTTTAATCCGGAAAAAAGATTAGTTGAAGTGGGCGTTGCTGACTCCTGGGTTATTTCTAATCTCAATTTTATGGATAATCTTGAGTTTTTATCTAACAAGATCAGCATTTGGAACAAAGAAACTTTTGGTAACGTTTTTCAAAAGAAAAAGAGACTGTTAGCTAGGCTCGAAGGAATGCAGCGTAGCCAATGCTCTTCCTTTTCCCAAAATATTTTCTTACTTGAAAAAGATTTAATTCGGGACTGTCAAGCTATTTTGAAGCAAGAAGAGCTTTTATGGTTTCAAAAATCGAGAGCCAAATGGATCATTGAGGGGGATCGTGACACCAAGTTTTTCCATCTTTCCACTGTTATTCGTAGTAGGAGAAACAAGATCCTCTCCCTCAAAGACCCGGATGGCAATTGGATTGAAGACATCAATGATCTTAAAGCCCTTATTAATAATCACTTCATGACCCTTTTTTGTTATGATGTCAATAACACGTCTATGCATTGGAGTAGCTGGATTCATAATTGCATTAGTGAGGAAGACAATGCTATTTTAGCTCTACTCCCTCCTGTGAGGAAATCCTGTTTGCGGTTAAGGGCATTGGGGCTTATCAAGCTCCTGGGCCTAATGGTTTTCAAGCCATTTTCTACCATAGATATTGGGATACCATTAAAGACTCCTTTTGTGATTTGATTAAGGGTTTTTTTTCTTAGTAATGCTATTCCCTCTAATCTGAACAAGACTAACATTGTGCTCATTCCTAAAACTGACAACCCTGAGTCTATCAATCAGTTTCGCCCGATTGGTCTTTGTAATATGTCTTATAAAGTGGTCTCTAAAATTATTGTCAATCGTATTAGGCCCCTTTTGGATGACATTATTAGCCCTTTCCAGTCTAGTTTCATCCCGGGCAGACAAACTACTGATAATATCATTATTTGTCAAGAGGTTATCCATACTCTTAGAAACAGTAAGGCCAAGGATGGTGGTATGATATGGAAAATTGACTTTGACAAAGCCTATGACAGAATATCCTGGGACTTTCTGCTTGATACTCTTAGATACTTTAAATTCAATGAGAAACTTATAGCCCTAATCATGAGTTATGTCACCAACATTGAATCCCCTATCTTATGGAATGGAGAACCCCTCCCGGCCTTCTCTCCTAAATGTGGTATGCGCCAAGGAGATCCTCTATCTCCTTATCTCTTCGTCCTGTGCATGGAGAGACTCCCTGCTAAGATTAACCAAAGGGTTGCTCTCAACCAATGGAAGGGTATCAAAGCCTCCCATGATGGTCCCTATCTCTCCCACCTTTTCTTTGCGGATGATATCATTTTATTTGGGATTGCCACAGGTAAACAAGGTGAGATCATGAAAAACACTCTTGACATTTTTTGTGATGAATCGGGTCAATTGGTTAGTGCTCACAAATCAAAAAAATTTGTTTCTCCTAATGTGCCTGTCAACAAGGCCAAGAATCTGAGCCACAATTGTGGGTTTTCCCTTACCAAAGATTTGGGAATGTATCTCGGAGTCCTGTTGATTCATTCCATAGTGTCTAAAAGAACTTACCAATACATCATTGAAAGGCTTTCGAAGAAGCTTGCTGGGTGGAAGGCCGATTCGCTCAATCTCATGGGTCGTGCGACCCTTGTTCAATCGGTTACTTCCACTATCCTTAACTATACTATGCAAACCTCTGCCCTCCATATCTCCATTACCAATAAAATTGATAAAATCAATCGTGATTTTCTTTGGGGGGACAAGGAAGCGAAAAAGAAAGTCCATTTGGTTAACTGGAACAATGTGTGCAAACCCAAAAAAGTGGGGAGGTCTGGGTATAAGGAAGGCAGGCTTCTCCAATATGGCCCTCCTATCTAAATTGGGTTGGAAAATCACAGCCGAGAAAAAACCTTTGTGGATTCAAGTGCTTAAGAGTAAGTATCTCAAGAACCACTCGTTCAAGGATTGGCCAGTGAAAAAGAAGGCTTCTCACACTTGGAGGAGTATCATAAAAGTTAGAGATTTCACTGTTCAAAACATAAAATGGATTGTGGGAAATGGGGAGAATATTTCCTTCTGGCATGACTGGTGGTGTGGTGACACCAGTCTTGCGGAGGGTAGACAGACTACCATTATGGAGCAAGCGGTGGTGAATGAGTTTATTACGATTAACAAGGAGTGGGATGCTAATCTCCTTGCTGAGGTCACATGGACTAATGATATTGATGTTATCACCAATACTCTTCTACCTAGGAGAGTTGAGGTAGAGGACACCCCTTGTTGAGCTGCCAATAGTAACGGAAAATTTTATGTTAAATCGACCTATGATCGCTTTGCAAATGTTACCAACAATAATGAAAATTGGGAATGGATTTGGGATTTAAAGGTTCCGGCCAAACTTCAGGGATTTCTTTGGACTTGCATGCATGGCAAGCTCCTAACGAATCAACATCGTAAGTAAAGAGGCCTGGCGGAGAGTGATGTATGCCTAAGATGGGATAATGCCATAGAAGGATCTTAAACATCTTTTCTTTGTTTGCCCCACTAACGCTAACATTTGGTCTAGAATGCCTAATTTCCAGGTGCTAACCACAGATAATCTTGATGATTGGCGGACTTGGCTGAAATCTAACATCCGGCAGCCACGTGGAAACTCAGAAGGTTTTCTTAATTATGTCTTAGCCTTAGTCACTTTGTGGAATATATGGATAATGAGAAACAAAAAGGTTTTTGAAAATGCTATACCTGACCCTGCGTCGGTATACTTAAATTGCCTAAAGTTTGCCTCTAAAATCACTGATATCTTTGCTGCTCGGTTTATTTCTAGCACCCGACCTTTGAAACTTATAGCGTGGAATTTCCCATGTACTGGAAAGCTCAAGCTAAATACGGACGGGAGCAGCCATGGAAATCCAGGTCCAGCAGGATTTGGAGGAGTTTTCAGAGAAGAAAGGGGGCATTGGGTGCTCGGGTTTTACGGTAGATTGCATGAGTGCACCAGCCTTGAGGCCGAACTATGGGGGATCTTTAGAGGCCTTGAACTGGTACAAAGCCAAGGAATGGAAGCTCTGGAAGTGGACTCGGACTCCCCAGCTGCTATCAATCTCATCAACGAGGAGGCTCCGGAGCATTCCCCCCACTTGATCCTGATCAAAGAATGCAAAGCTTTGATGACCTCCACTGGATGCTCTCTGAAGCACACCTACCGCGAAGGAAACAAAGTGGCGGACAAGCTAGCCAATATGGGAGTGGATCAAGAGCACAAGTGGGTCTCCCACATCTCGCCCCCAATAGACATCATTCCCCTCCTCGAAGCCGATATGAGGGGTTGCCTTTGAGAGGCCTTAGTTTCGTTTTCTGTTTCCTAAGTATCAAAAAAAAAGTAAACGAACCTAGACACTCCTGAACGACTCTGTTACGTCAACGTACGCCAATCATATCTTAGCAGTTCGCAAAAGCATATCCATTTTCATATCATTGGTCATTATTATTTAATTGAAACAGATTTATCCGACTTTCCCACTCAGAGCAAGGCGTGAATTAACCTATATATCCACTATGGAGAGAATAATTTTGTTCAACATCCTCACTTTTATTAGTGAAAAAAAAGTGTCGGTCATAGGCAAAAAAAAAATTTTAAAAATGGTTTTAAAAAGATATAAACTCGAAGAGCTCACAGTTTTTAACCAATGAGAGTGGAAAAAAAATTTGTTCACTCTCACCAAAAGAGGGTGAACAAAACTCTTACCCTAATTGGTTGAAATGGTATGGGGTCCACAAAAAATGGTGTGGATCCCACTACAATGTGATGTCATGCTTATCAAAAAGTGTATTGATTCCGTAGACCCTACACCATTTCAACCAATCAGGGTGAAGGTTTTGTTCACCCTCTTTTGGTGAGGGTGAACAAATTTTCACTCATGAGAGTGAGGGTATCAATGAACGTCTTCTCTTAAGCACATGGTACTTATTAAATTGGATTATGGAATCACTAGAATGCGTGCAATTGTACTTTTGATAATGATAGGATAGTCGGAAGAAATATTCAAAGACAAGTAGAGTGAGAGTATCGATGAACTTCTCGTAACGGAGGTGAAGGCAAAGAGAATCGGACTCAGTGTGGAGATTTGACCATTATTTCCATTAAGGGCATGGTACTTATTAAATTGGACTACGGAATCATAGAACGCGTGCAATTGTACATTCGACAATGATAGCATAGACGGAAGAAATATTCTAAGACAATGAGAGTGAGGGTACCGATTAAGTATTTCTCTTAACGAAGGTGAAAGCAAAGAGAATCGGACTCAGTACTGTGGAGTTTTGACCATTATTTTCACTAAGCGCATTATACGTATTTAATTGGATTACGGAATCACTAGAACGCGTGCAATTGTACGTTTGAATATTTGATGATGATAGGATAGCCAGAAGAAATATTCTAAGACAGATAGTGATCACTACCAACAGTATAAACTTTTTGGTCAAAACCATTGCGGCTGAATAAGATAAGATGTTTTCAGAAATTCGTCATGTGCAAGAATAACTTATCTATTGTATTTACAGTAATTGCACTGAGGGCCTCCTACGGATGCTGAGGGCCAAGGCCCGCAGCATCAAATAAGAGACGTATACGGCCTAGACCCCAAGGTTTTTTGAGCAGGGTTTATGTTTTCTAGTATTCCAATGTATGTAGGCATACTGTCTATATAGTACTGATACGGATACGTGACACGATACGGACACTCTGACACGCACATCAGTTTCATGTTGGTTACTTCGAACCACTATCTTCATGAACAAACTTTTGAAGGTCATCAGTTTCTTAAGCATTTAGACGGTTAGACCTCTGCTAGCGAAGGAGATTAATGGGAATGACGTTTGATTCCAACTAAAAACTAAGCGATTAGTGTCACTAACGCAAAAAAAGCCGCCGCCTAATCCTCTTGACTAAAACACGTTTTCACACCTGCTTTTCTTGGGTAGATTATATGACACATATGGGTATAAATAGTAGTGAAATTTCAGTAGGTTCCTATTTCAATTATATCTGGCACTCGTGAGCAAAATGAGGATCATTTTAGCAGTTGCAGTTGCAGTAGGAGTGTTATGCTTTGAAATCGCTTCGGTTTCTGGGGACCTTGGCACGGCTATAGCATACGATCCGCCATATCTACGTATGTTAAACTAAGTTCAGATTTTTAGTTTCTTGATGGTCAGAGTAAACATGCTTCTAGTTTTAGTTTTTTAAAAATAAAAAACAGAAAATAAAAACGTTACCAAACCCCCCTTAAAGTTTTCGTTTTCTTGAAACAGCAGCGAGGTGCAGGGGATATGACCAAGATCAATTCCCAGAAGGAGGCTTATTCGCGGCAGAAAGTGATGGAGTGTGGGACAATGGGGCAGCATGTGGTCGACGATACCGGTTGAAGTGCATCAGTGGCCAAAGACGACCGTGTAAGGCCGGATCGATCGTAATCCAAGTTGTCGATGTGTGTCGAACCGATCCTTGTCCGGCAACCTTAACTCTGTCAAACAAGGCCTTTGATGCCATCTCCAGAACTCCCAATGCCAAGATCAATGTTGAATATTCTCAGTAAGCTAGCTATATAGTCCTGTCCTTTTTTCAAGCAAATGAAAGTTTAGGTGCATGCTTACCTATGTTGCCTGGTGGGATTATCCAGGGGTCGGACATTTCAAACCTTGAAATAGAGAATATACGGAATCAGATTTAGATACGATACTATCCGACGGATACGTACATAGTCATTTTTCACAATATTATATATGCGTATATTTAACAAGAGAGATTTGTTATGCCAATATTTGTGGACACTACAATAGTTTCTTATTCTTCTTATTTACTAATTTATTATTACTATTACTATTTCAAATGAAGAAAAGCTGGAAATTGCAACAGCCTTGTCGCATTGAAATAACTGTATAAGATCCTTATCCCGCACAATATAGACCTGTGTCATGTCCCTTTGACATGGGTACTTTGTCCAAAATGACGGACCATGTAACATAGATGCTCACATATGCACGTGCACACTTTCGTACATTGGGTTTCTACTAACATTAGCTTCTTTTCTTCTGCAGGATCTAATTTATGACAATATCTCCATCTTCCCTACCTGACAAGGCTTTTTTTGTTCTAGAAGTTTCTGTCCTGTTTTTACTTCTTCTTCTTCTTCAATTTTTTTTTTTTGTACAGAAGTAGTGAAATTGAAAAGCAACGGCACAATAGTGCAATAACGCAAGCTGAGCACTTGGGTTGAGTTTCTAGTTTTTTCTAGAAGTGCTAAAAGTTCTAAAACGGCTAAAAGTGTTAAAAGTAATTGATATATTGTGAGGAAATAACATGTCTCGAAATTCGTATTTAATCTTTTTAAAACCCTCCCCTATCTTAAGCATGAAAACCAAAAACATATATAACTGTAACCCATCATAAACTGCTAAGACTACTTGATACCGGAAAGTGGAAATACATGAACATATCCATTTTTAACAGGAGATTATGTCAAGCCCGGTCCTGAGATTTGCGGGGCCCGAAGCACAAAATCAATTTGGGGTCCTTCATATGTAAAGAAACATTACAATTTCAAAAGATACAAATCGTCCCAAACAAAAAACTTACAAGAATTTGAATGTCTAAGTCACAAAAAGTACGTAACATTACATTTACTAATAAGTATCACTTGAACTTCGCTCTTCTTGCATTTTTAGAAGCAAACAAATCAATTAAACTAAATCTAATTTTGCTACAAAATCATTTTCAATGGATGACATTGCTAATTAAGTTAGTTGGGGCCCTATTTAAATTTTATTTGGCTTAAAAGACTCCACTAGTCCATTATACCAACCCATAATATGAGGGGGGCCCTTTTTTGGGCTGTTTTTTTGGGGCCCGAAACCACCGCTTGGTTGGCTTGGTGCCAGGGCCGCCCCTGGATTATGTTCTCACACATAACAGCAACCGTAGCTTTTGGTCCGTTGTCCTGATCATGGTTTTCTACCCAGAGGGCAAGGTCCTTCCCTTATGGGCCTGTTGTGGGCACAGAGGGATTCGAACCCCAACACCATGATTCGTAGCCACATGCTCTGGTCCTCTAAGATATAGGCCCACCCTAGCACCGCCGGATCTATTCCCGGATTTTTCTATAAAAGAAGAATCTTGAGTGTATAATTTCGAAAACTAACTTGACTATGTATATGGTCATCACCAGTGATGCTTTTGCCAGAAAAACATCCATTGGATTGTTGCCTAAAAAAAGATAATGAGCAAATTGCCATGAGCATGAAGATGTACAGTTGGATTCACCCAAATGTACGTAATATGAAAGGCGGAGGTAAGGAGAGGCTATCCTGGGCTACAGCCCAGGTGAAGTTTCCAAAACCAAATAAAAAAATTATATGTAACATTTAGCTAAACTAAAAATTTAGCCTAGTCACTCAAAGTTTTGTTCCGGCTGTTCCAAATAATTAAATTTAGCCCAGCCACTCAAAGTTGAGTTCAAGGGCGGATAATATTTCCACCACCAACTAACCCCGCTGGATTGAAATTTTCTACCGCCATGCATATATTATTTTGGACATTTTGGTAATTTTGCCCCATATCTTATACATTATTTTCTATATTTTTCCCCAAGTAACATGAAATAATTGCTACCTTGTCCAAATGATTTTCACGGATCACCTCTGATCTTTTGGTTTAGTATTGTATTGGTTATTCTGTAGAAACTTGACCCCTCTGATAGTAAATCCTGCATCTGCCCCTGCCAACAAGTTTTAGCCCAACCTATTCTTAGTTTTGAAGCGTAACTCCCTTAATTTTGAAGCCCAACTCCCATCTCTATTAGAAAGTTTTGTCCACGTGCAAGGCATAGTAGTACTGGATAATATTTCTTCTGTCCATCCATTCTCGTTTATCTAGATTTATATAACCGCTCTCTTCCTTTTTGGCAACATATTATAGAGTATTTTTTTTTACAACGAATAAATTAATTTTCCTTGTTTAATAATTGGGTATATAGATAATTTTGTTCTTGATGTAAGCAAATCTATTTCTAACAATGCCGCCGACGAAGACTAGCTTGACAGAGCACTATCCGTTGAATGTTAATTATAAATCTATTTTTGGTTCATATGTGTGTGTATATGAACCAATTGATTTGGGACATAAGGCTCGGTTTGGTTTGGTTTGGTTTATGTGTGTGTGTATATATATAAATATTATATATATATATATATATATATATATATGTTTATTAATTTATTAAGTTTTGGGTTAGCCCAGGGTAAATTTGATTTCTGGCTCCACCCTTAAATTGATGCGGTCGTGCCATGTGAGGCCGAGTAGGATATGCAGTTAATTCGTTTTAGATTTTCTAGAGGAGACATTATATCTCGAAAAATATGGACAATCAAACCTATTTCTCGAGTCCATAGACGCCTAAAAAGGCGAATGCAGTTTCGAAAATGAACTAAACATGCAAAATGAAAGTATGATTACTTATATCCCTAATATAAAATGAAATGGAGGACATTATTTCATTCCCCCGTAAACTTCTATGAAGCCTAATTTGACAAAAAAAATTACTAGTTTGCATAGAGCAAAGGCATTATAACAAGAAGAAAAAGGCTTTATCTGGGATGTTACACCATTGGCTGTTCTATGGACCATTTGGAACTTAAGAAACAAACTGGTGTTTGAAAATTCTCCTCCTAACTGGGACAGAGCCAGTGATCTCATCAAGTCCAGGATTGCTTTTTGGGTCAAGACCAAGGATGGAGGATCTGATTTTTCTATGAATGATTTCATTTTCAGGATAAACACTCTACTGGATTCTATGTAATTTAAATTCATCCTCTTGCTTTTTTATTTCTTCTGTTATTCCAGGGGCATGTCCTGGTATTTCTTTTTGGTTAGCTCCTTGCTTTCCTGTTTCCTTGGGTCCGAGGTTGCTTTCTTCATGTTGGAGTTTTCTCTCCTCGTTGTTGCTCTACTCCTCCTCCTTTTTAATCTTTGTTTCAAAGACTAATAAAATTCTTTGTGGTTCAAAAAAAAAAAAAAAGGCATTACAAGAGCAGTCATTTGGCTGAGATTTATGATTCAGAACCCTATAGCCTCTCCTTTAAGTTGCTTATTTGATGCATTTGTATAAGACGCATGCGGAGTTGTTTACGTGCTACTCCTGAACAATCTACTACTATTGTAATGTACATCATGTGGATAACTCTCTCTCTCAATAACCCAATAAAAGTGTATGTTGATGTCCCACCCGTAAAGTTTATTGCTGTGTGATTTGTTTATAGTACATAACAATGTCACGTGGTACTTAGAGAGCGTTAGAATAATTACTGCCTATATCATATGCAATTTATATAATAAGGAGCATCATTGTTTTTGAAAACTTATGTGTGTGTCAAGCTCCTATTGGCTGAGAGACACACATAAATCACGGCCGTCCATTATGCTTCCCTATTTTCCTGTCATTGGATCTTAGAAGTGTAGGATGAAGAAGCTTCATTTGCACTCCCCAGATCCAAGTTCGCTCCCTCTCTATTATACATTTATATTGGTTTCAACTCCTCTTATTTGGTTCATGAGAGACCCATTTGTATATTTCTTTGAACTGTATTTTTAACTTTAATTGAAAAAAATGATTAAAAAGGAAATATAATTGGAAAAAACGTGTCGTGCCGTGCCTTTAGACACGAGCAATTTCTAGTTGTAAAATAACAAATGTCATGTCATAGAATAACCTATAAATTAGGCAGGATATATTTCCATTTGGTTGTCCATGTACAGATGTACTCTTTCGATTATGTGCTTTATGGTATAGTGCGCTCACCTCATGTGGATACCTTCAATCACAAACATTCCTATCCCTTCATCTCAACTTTCCAGTAGTAAAGATGTTGGAATCAGGCTTTTGTGTCATAATAAACATTTCCCAACTCCTTCACCAAAATTTTCTTTGTGATTGTCCGCGTCTGATCTGAGAGAATTTTTTTTTTTAATCGGCAACAAAAATTTATTGAAGAATCTCGACAAATGGTACATCGAGAAGGAGGAAACATATCCAACTAAAAATTGGAACAACCAAAGGGCAAAGCCCAAACACCATGGGCCTGAAAGCTCTGACATACATTGAAGCATACACCTGATGGCCTAAGAGCCCAAATACAACAATAAAGCACAATAAAGCCCAGCCAAAATAAGTGGGCTAAGACCACCCCAAGAAAACCCTAAACCTAACCTTACAACACAGTGCAAAACGTCACTGCTGCCACCACCATAACTCCTGACAGCCACCACCGCAACGCCGACAACCACCACGACCAACCACCACACCACCATAGGTAACCCAAGACGTGGCGGAGTTAACGACGGAACAAACCATGCTATCTCGGAAGCTCCCAAAGCCGTTAAGCGACACGGCACCCACTGGCACCCGTGGTGGGAGACCACGACGGAAACAACCTCCACCGCACTACGCCTTGCCGTTAAGCGAAGCCAGACAACCCAACAGAGATCCAGCCGGAGAAGCACTTGGAGGGAGAGACCGAGCAGTCAAGGCGGAGAGAGGCGAAAGACCAACCGCTGCATAAGGTCAGGGGGTAAAAAAAAAAACAAAGGGGAGAAGGAAAGAGACCAAGAGAAGAAACCTCACCAAGGGCCGCCCTCGTCGCCGACCGAGAGCCCACACAGGACACACTTATCAATTGGTAAAGCGATCCCAAGGAACTCGACCGTCGAGGACCATGATGCAGATGATGCCCATCGCAATGAAGCCGCTGTCCATCCTCGGGTTGCTGTCGACGGCACCTCCCCTGCACAAGGAAACCCTATTCTGCGCTGTTGGAATAGAGAGAGGTAGGATCGTATATTTTTAGAGAGAGAAAGAGCGTATCGTTTGTTCTGGGATAAAATTTTCAATACAACAGTTATTTGGAAGGCATATCTCACATGGAGTGGAACCTAAACAAAAATGGCTCTACATCATGTGAGAGGACGTTACAAATAACCATAAGATTGAAATTCTTTTTCCTTATTCAGGATGTGTAAGAAATTAGCATTTTTTCTGGAGTAGTTTTTATCTTTAAAACATCTCCTATTGTTTGGTAATTGGTTACTATTGTCACAATACCAAAGTACTCTCAATTTGTGGGTTCTTTGTAATAAAATTTTGAATTATCACAAAATCTTTTTTTCTTACATACTTGTGTCACTAATTTTTAGATTTCTTTCAATGTTGGTGAAAAGGTACTTAGTTTCACGTTTCCTTTATTAACTTGAGTTTTTCGAACGAAGGTTGCAGTTTTACTTTGCATGACCTTCTTTGGAGCAAGACGTACAATACAATTTTTTTTTTTTTTTTTGAAGGAGATGTACATTACCTTAAGTCTTTCTCACAGACAATTTTCTGCCATCTCCCTTCATTGTCCCAGTTTAACCAGACCCTATTAGGGTTTTTCCTAAGGAGATCCACCTCAACACATACCTTTGCAACACTTGGTTGAGAACTCAAATTACTATATATGCTCCTCTTTGCTCTATCTGCTCAGCTCTGCCTTGTTAACATTAGAGCATCTCCAATGGTGGAGTTGTTATTTGAATGGTTATTGCTATAATCTAGCAATGAATAGTGTCAGATTGTTATTCTATAGCAATGTTGCTCCAATAGTTCAAATGTTATTTCTTCACAAAATCTCAATCTGAATTGTTATTTGTGGATCCCATGACGAGAGAGGTGGATATATTAAATTATAGCAATCTTTATATCTTGTGCTATATTTAGCGCAACATATAGCTATAGGTAAAGGCAAATGATTTTCACAAAAGGGGGTGTGAAAATCATTATTCTAACATGTTTTACCTCATCATTGGAGAAGAGAATTTGGAGCTTCATACTATAATATAGGTATAGCAGTACATATATGATATAACATTTGGATATGGTCCTATATATATATAATATGGAGCTCCAAATTCCCTTCTCCAATGGTGGAGTAAAAGACATGACATATAGCTATATGTTGTGCCATATACAGCACAAGATATAGCTATGATTATAATTTAGCATATCTAGTTTTAGTTTATTGTCAGAATTTTGGCTTGGTTGTAGAGCCTAAATTTTGAGTGAACGGATTGGATCGGCGAGGGTTGGCCGAGATGCCCATTCCCTACTCATGCTATAACGCTGCAATAAATAATACTCTTTTATTTTTATTCACGTAAGAAAATGTGCACTAATGATGAAACATTGTTGTAACTGAATAAAACAAAATTGGAATGCAGATATACACCAGCTTATATACATGTCTCAGTTGAGAAATGAATATTTTCAAAGTTCATACAGCTTTCCTCCACTTTTAATTGAATTTCCTACAAGTGACCAATGAGACTGAAACGTGTTTTGGCAAAAATAATTCAAAAAAAATTTATTTTTTGTAACGAATGAACAACTCTATAGCCAGGCCACTATTGAGTCCGTAATCTTCGGGTGAACTAGTGTGGTCACACAACTCACACCAGTTCCGGCCCCTAAGAGTACTCACTCGGTGGGGAATCAAACGATTCAAACCCCAGACCTTAAGAACTACCCCCAAGCCTGACACTCGCCCTAAACCCTGGGTGTCTATAAAAAAAATTGCATTTACTAGTTTTGCATCGATTTTTTATGGGTTATTGGTTCGTTTTGGGGAGAGAAATCTAAAAAGTCGAAAATTATTATAATTTTTTTTAAAAAAGTACACTAAAGAAAAAAATAATCTAAAATTTGTAGATTATTAGATTATTTTATCCTTATTCACAAAAATATGCAAGTATTAGTTTGGTTAGTTAGAAAGCAAATATATGACCAATATGTTACCGTTTTCCTTTTTTCTTTTTTCTTTTGTTACCGTTTTTTTTTTTTTTTTGTTACCGTTTTCTTTTTCTCCTGAATAATTGCTAGAAAGTTCACATTTTCTAACAAGAAGACAAAATACAAACAGCAGGAGAGAGAAAGAGGCGACTTTCTCCGATCTCTCTCTCTCTCTCTCTCAACCCCCTAATCGGGACTCGCTTCTCCTCCTCTCTCTCTTCGCTCTCTCTCTCTCTCCCTCCCTCTACATACATATATAGCTATGTATTGATTTTGCAAATTCATTTTGAGGGTTTTAGTTTTGAAGATGGACGGAAACAAGGACGAGGCATTGAAATGCTTAAAGATCGCTCAAGATGCGATCTCATCCGGCGACCAAACCCGGGCCAAGAAATTCATCGCCAAAGCACAGCGCCTCGACCCTTCTCTCTCCGACGCCGCTGATCTCCTCTCCACTCTCGACGGCGGCGCTGAGGGACCCACAACCCAATCACCACCACCTTCAGCTAAAGAATCCGGTCCTCGGCCTAGGGTTAGGGTTTCGGGATCTGGGTCTTCGACCCAATCATCGAATTCGACTAGCTCCAGTGCGGCCAAGGTAAGAGATACAAGCGAATGAATGTTACTGGGTTTTTTTTTTCTTGGTCGAAATGAGCATGTTAATCTGTACCTTTGCTGCTAAAATTACGCGACATGTTAATCTGTACTTTTGCTGCTAAAATTACGCGATGGGGCTTTCCATGAAATTCACCTTTGCTGCTAAATTTGTCGAAGGAGTGATATTGATGTGATGTTTTTTAAATAGTGTAATGTTTTGTTATTTCTCTTGCAATAACGATATTTGAGTGATGCTTGTAGGATATTGTGTTCAATTATTGTTTCGAATGTTTTCTTGCTGATAAATACTTGTAAATACTGAAGGCATCATCTTTGATTTTTTGTTTTAGGTGACTGCCTCTGTGGCTTATACTGAGGAACAGATCGCAATTGTGAGAGAGATCAAAAGGAAGAAGGATTATTATGAGATTCTGGGTGTTGAGGAGAGTTGTAGTGTTGAGGATATCCGAAAAGCATATCGAAAGCTTTCGCTAAAGGTACATCCTGATAAGAACAAGGCTCCAGGTGCAGAGGAGGCGTTTAAGGCTGTATCAAAGGCGTTTCAGTGTTTAAGCAATGAGGAGAGTAGGAAAAGGTATAAGCTTATGGGATCAGATGAACAATTGTTTGAACGGCGTGCCGCCCCGAGGCGTGGGGGACAAGGGTTTAATGGGTTTTTCGATGGTGATGTTGATGCTGATGAGATATTCCGGAATTTCTTTTATGGAGGTATGAATCCAGCTGCTGGAACCGCACAGTTTGGTAGTTTTAGCTTTGGACCTGGTATGGGTGTGAGAATGGGGAATAATAATAACAATGGGAATAATGGGTCAGTTGGACTTGCTAGGGCTTTGATTCAATTGCTGCCTGTCCTTCTGATTCTGTTGTTCACCTTTATCCCGTCAAATGATCCCATTTATTCGATTTCCCGTCAATATCCTTATCAGTATAGGTTTACTACTCAAAAGGGGGTTAATTTTTATGTGAAGTCAGGGGGGTTTGAGCAGAGTTACCCTCCTAATAGCCCTGAGAGGATGAGGCTTGAAGAGCAAGTGGAAAGAGATTATGTTTCAATTCTTGCGCATAATTGTAGGCTTGAGTTGCAGCGTTTCCAGTGGGGATATATACGAGAAACACCGCATTGCGACTCGCTGAAGCAGTTTGAGGCGGTGGCTGGATGACTTTATTCGAGGTCTGAATTGGCTACTTATTTTTCGTCTAAAACTTTTACTTGTCTTTGTCGTGGTTTCAACTGCAGCTTTATTGTGTACTCTGGATTATTAGTTGAATAGTTCCAAAGATTCATAATGATTACTCTTTGGATAAAACTGTAATCTTGCAAATAGAGCATATAGGTTTTGTTCGAAACAAATTCCACTTACGTTTTACACGTGTATTTATTCATGCCAGTAACGAATAAATTTGTGCCATGGGGGTTTTTCATCAAATCGTTGATCTTGCTACCAGAAGTTAGAGTTTGCATTTTGTAGGCTTACCTGTATTTTATTTCAGTCATTCTAAGCATTGTGGTGAAATGTAGGCTTTAATCACTCAAGCGCAAAGTCTAGTGTTGCCCGAGCACCACATCATTAACTTATGTTTTTCACATTTAGAATATTGATAATTACCTTTAAAAGGAATATTTTCGAAGTACCCAAAAAAAAAACAAAAAATACCCCTTTAAAAGGAGAAGCTGAAAGTATTTAGGAGCACCTTGGGTTAGAAATTTATGACAAAATGCCTAGAGTTTGTTGAATAAGTTTCTAAAGAATGTTGTGATGCTAACATTGGCCAAAAAAAGAATCTTCCCTGGAATGTTCTAACTTCTAACAAGTGTGGACGTGGAGGTGTTCCATTTTAGTTTCGTTCTATATGTTTTCTTTGCATTGTCCATTGGTGGAAAACCACCGTCTCCGGCGGGGGCATGTGATCAGTCCCTTGATGGTTCAACCTACTGTTTTCCAGCTCGTCTATGGGATGAAGGGGTTCCAGAGCCATAAGGGATTGTAGACTTGTAGTTGCACTCTTTGTAGCAAACATAATGACACAACAGAACGATGGGTAAAGATGTGCGAGTTAAAGCCACAAGTGAGGGAGATACTTAGGATTTTCTCCTTTGGACCTAACATGGATGTACTTTGGTTCAGTTTCTGCTCCTAGTGATTCTGATTCTGCTCCTTCTTGGCAAAGGGATTATGCCCAGTTGCCCGCCTCTCCAGAGCCCCTCTCTGTATTCTATAGCCATGAAATTTCTGCAGTCATCAGATCCCAAATACGTGCTTTCTTGATCCTATCAGTATCAATTTTGGTTTACCATGCATAAGGGCTTTAGTTTTTTGTGAAGTTATCAGAGGGGTATGAGTGGTTACCCGGTTAATAGCCCTGAGCGGGTGAATGTTGAAGGATAGTTAGGGAGAGCCCGGAGAGGTTATGTTTTTTATGCTTGCCCAGCATTGTTGGATTGAGTCGTAGCCTTTCCGCTGGGGATGGGCAAGGGAAACACCTTATTGTGACTTTCTGAAGTATTTCGAGACTGGTGAATGGCTTGATCCCAAGGTCCAGATCCCTTTGTCTTGATAAGTGTTTTTGGAACATTTTCAAGTGCAAGTTTATGGGTTCGCACTCCTAAAGTTTGGTTGACTAGGTCAGTCGGATTCTTATTGTTATTTTCCATGGGACTCATGGTGTCTCTCTCATTTGTCCCTTTAACCCAGTTACCGGAGACATTTAATTCCCCTTTTCATTAGTTGAATCTTGAATCGTGCTGATTGAGCATATTTATTTGTTTTGTTTGACTTCTTTTTTTTTTTTGGTTCCAACAATGAAACTACGTTAGTTTTGCTTATGTACCCCATCATGGAAAGAAAAATGCTCGTGATCTGGATTCCAACAAGTCAAATGATTATATACGACACATTTAGCATACTTATTTGCCTGATACTTAAGTCACTTCTACCGTTCTACGCAATGCTGTGTCACATGAGCTATTAATCAACCAAAGTGCTTAGTCTGCTTCAACCTGAGAACTGCATTACTAAATGACTTGCATTTTGCAGAAGTCGAAGAAGCCAGGGTATCAACGGGAACAAATTGCAGTTGAAATTCTTGATCGAGTTTGTCGTCGTTGTCGTGCTGCATTGATGATGGTTACTTAATATATTCAATAGCATTGTGATTGGAACATATTTTACATTTGCGCTTACACTTAGTAAAAGATGTACTGGAGAGAGGATTGATAAAGACTGGACTTTTGCTCCAACTATTTCTCATGCTTAATCCAATGGTTGCTTGTTCAAGTGTATAAAGAGTGAAGCTTACTTTTACCTGTTCATAAAATATGACCCAAAAACAGTATGCTAGTTTACAAACAATTACTCCTATATACTTTCAATGGTTCAGTTATTGCCTCAGCAGTTGTTGCGGCAACTGGAAGGAAGCTTGATTGAATTGACTGTAAGTCTGTGAGTCATAAACAAGCTAGGCTATTCAAGCTCGAGCTCATGCTAACTCAGCACGTTTTAAATCAGTTATATGAACTTACTAAGATAATTTCTGAAACTAGTTAAGCTTTCAAATCAAGTTCGGACAAACCATTGCCCGGCTTGTTCTATTTCTACACCACCACCACCACCACCACCTTACCTTGAGTCAAGCTACTCCAGATCAATTTGTGATGTATCTCGTTTAAATTTTAAAAAAGGTAGTCCAGATCAATTTGTGATGCATCTTGATATAAACATCAAACTTGACAATCTTGTCCCCGGTTCTAAGCATTAACTTGACAGATAGTGTAGCAACGAACTGCTTAAATCTATTTCCCATTTAACAAACACAGCAAATTTTGGGCAATCATTCAATTGCCAAGCGAGTTTCTCAGGCAAGCATGTTCACGACGGCCCACAAGACTAAAAAAATGCTCACGAAAACCTATAGAATGGCGAGAGAGAGAGAGAGAGAGAGAGCAAAATTTTGTCCATTGTTAAATAAAGTATCAATGCTAACAATCAGTTTACGAACAAAAGAAAAAGCTACTCATATCTTAAGGTTTTCTGTTATAGATCATGGGATAAACTTGAGTTTCTACTCCTTTGAAGTTATGACCAGCAGTCCCAGTGCCCCTATTAGTAAATACTGCAAAAGAAGAATGCCGCGGTAAGAATTGTGGAAATATATACAATCCTTCACCAGTACTAGAAATGCTTAAACCTTTGTATATGTATCATATTTCTTCAGAAACACCTGAGAATTGAGTTTGAGCATATGCTGTTTTTCTTGCAACAGGATCCACCTAAATTAACAGGGAAAATTTAAAGGGAAGTGAGAGACGAAATCCTACCTTGATAATGGGTTTCTCAGTCATGATAATAGTCACCCAACCAACATACGGTAAGAACCTGCAGAAGAGACAAAAAAATATAAGAAATAGTAATGATATACATAAAATGAAATCATGCAGCAGCTCAGCAGATGCATTCGCCTCGGGCGTCAACAAATGATAATCCAAAGCAACAAAAACCCATCATCAAGGGGGAAAAAAACAAAAAAAGAAAAATTATTCCAACTGCCTGAAAATGAAATTACTGGCTAAAAGCCCAAAAGCTTATTACCCAACAGCTCTCCCCATGATATGGTGTCTTTGCAACCAGAGCTGGCCTTGCGCATACAGAAGCCTATCATCTCCATAATTGTTATCTCCTGATTAAGTCAAACAATAACACGATGAAAACTAGTGCATCAGGTGAATGAGCATTGTTTAACAACTACATAGAGAACCAAATGTTTTGGAAATGTGCTCATTTACCCTTGAGCTCAAACTTTTGAACTCAAATGTATCTTAAGATACGCAATACGCATCCCGATTAGAAAGCACTGCTATAGAAGTACACAAACTCTAGGATTGTGATGTTATGACATTCTGTGTGAGAATACTCTCAGATTTTACAGTGACCTCGAGCAATACCCTATTTTCTTGACTTCTTTAAGGCTGTTTTTCTGGATCTTGGATTCGGGAGGGGAGAATATGTAAGGATCCTACAACATTTTCTCCAAGGATACCTTACCTTATCACCCCGTCAGAAAAATCTCCACAATCCAAGATCCAAACACAGCCTAAAGGTTCAGATTAATGTTAACAAGAATTTCTACTAGGATAAAATTTATCAGCTACTTTGCAGCAGAACCTTCTTTCAGCTGAGACTAACTTCTAACATCGGGATTGGCACAGTAATACCTTTCGTGAGGACATCAACTTCTCCTGTATCTTGACGCTCGTGAACCTACAAATCACAAATATAGGTTTAGACTTCAGAGAAATAAGGTGCTCAGTTTAAAGGAACCTGGAGCAATAACTCAAGTTGGCAGCAATCACACAACAGCAATGAATACCAGGTTCCAAGACTGGAAAACAAACTCAACCGTGCATACGTACACCATCAACAGACTTCGAGAGAGAGTTCAAAAACTGCAGGCCCTAGTTAAGGTAGTATGCTCCATCCCTCTCCCTCTCCCTCTCCCTCTCTCTATGTGAAGTCGGTGGGCTATTTTGGAGTTTAAAAGTGATAGGTGAGTAAATGTGCTAATTTAAGCTCCCTAATAAACTTGTATTATTTGGAGTGTGATACTTGTTTTCTCGTTTCAGGACTTGCTAAGCCATTGGTGTTATTTGCAGACAAATGCGCACAATCGATATTAAAATCAAAGCTTGCGGGTTACTACATGGTGTCAAAATAAAGTCAGATCAAATAAATGAGTGGTGAACCATACTAATCCAAATTGCGGGTACAAGTTTTGATGGGCAATCAAGTACCAAATCTAAATTCCATGATTATATATTGCACATAGGCTACCAGATTTGGGTTTCGACTTTTATTAAAATGGGCCCATCATGTAGTTTGCTTGGAGGGGAATTCTTGAATAGCATGTGATTAATGACACATTCGGTGGACAATTAGGAAAGTGGGTAATAGAATTCTTGGGGCCCATTAAAACTTTTGGGATGAACATTAGGCGGCATATAACTGCGACGCAGCAGACGTACTACAGAACCGAGTTCAGCACTCCATGACAGGCTAAACTCTCTGGATAAGGTAACGAGGCTATCTCTCCAAGTAATCTGATTGAATAGATTTTTAGGACTTTTCATTCGACATAAGTTGTGCAACTATAGATGATTTGTTGTTTTCAATAAAAAGTTTGATTGTTTTATATTCATATCGTGTTTGTACTCATGATATCAAACACCATTGTGCAGCCGTTTTAAATGCTTCAGGATAATCTCTGAGATAGATTATACGACGTAAGACGGGTCATGCCGCCTGCTAAGCTCGGTGAGATGATATGTGTTGTGTTGAGACAGTCTATACGGAGTACAAGTCTTGAGAATATTTATCAGCATTATCGAAAGGAATTTTTACCCCGACGGTTGCCTGGTTATATGTTGAATGAAAACCTAGATTTCTCTACAATTATCTTACGAGGGGAGGTTGAATCGAAACCCTAGTCCCTTCTTTCCCTTGCTTTCGAAACCTTTACTGCTTTCTAGTTAAAATTTTAAATTAATTAAATCAAATCCAAACTTCCATTCCTTTACTCTCGAATTAAATTAGAAATTGGTCGAGTATACAATACCTTTTTTTAGTCTCCGTGGACGATATTAGGTTAACCACTGTTGTACAAAGTAGTAGTTAACTTCAAGTTTTATAAATATAATTTTGGTAGGACCGACCAATAAGGTAGATCAGGATGCATGGAAGTTCTCTCTTCTTGGTAAATGGGGTGTTTCCCCACCTGTTTCTCGATCTTCGGGTTCTAGTCTACAACTCCTATCTCTAAATATCTCACTGCAGGTGGTAAGTTGATGAGTTTCAGGGGGTGTTTCCCCACCTGTTTCTCGATCTTCGGGTTCTAGTCTACAACTCCTCTCTCTAAATATCTCACTGCAGGTGGTAAGTTGATGAGTTTCAGGGTCTTCCTTTAGCTGTCCACGTATTAAGATTCCCAGATGACACAAGTGCACAGACAAACACACATTGTGATTACATATATAATGTAGGAAATTAGAGATTATTGTGGTTTACGAGAACATCTAGAAATCTCAACATTGTCAGCATTCATCAACAAATTGTAGTTAATGGGAAGCAAAAAGAAACAAGAATTGATAATCGCATGCAACCAATTTCCACGCAAAAGGATTTCCAAAATTCTTACCTTAATTACACGGTGGACAATTGGGATTTCACGTCCCTACACAATGACAAGAAAACGTTAAATTAGCGAGACATAATATGAAGTCAAAATGTAAAATGTGGACAGACCTCTGATGTGTGAGATAATAACCATAATAAACAAGACAATTCATAACTCAGAGTACATGGGGTGCATGTGGAAAAAACCATTAACGAAAACTTTTCTGCAAAACCACCTACTAGTTGAGAGAACAATATGTCTAGTGTAACTGAAATCATTTGTGCTATTTACCAGAACTTCTTAACTTAAGCAAGACATCCAAAAATGGATACGTGCCCTACTTCTCATTCTTGATCAGCTCATAGACAACCAAAAAAATAATCTAAAACAGAAAATGGTGAAAAAAGGTGATAGAAACATGTACCCATACTTATATAGTGCTGTCGGATCAAGCTAAAACATGATCCACTTTCCAAGTAAAAAAAAAAAGAACAGAGAAAAATTCTTGTTAACTGGCAACAAGTGAACTTCCTTATTATCTAATCACTTTCAACTTTTAAGTTCAAAATCACTGAAACCTCATTATAGAAAGAATCACTAAGAACAGAGCACTTGATGAAGAGTTGTATTTCCTTATTGTTTAATCACATTACTTTGAACTTTTAAGTTCAAAATCACTGAAACCTCATTATAGAAAGAATCACCAAGAACACAGCACTTGATGAAGAGTTGTATTTCACAACATCCGTATGTTTCACCTTGCTTTCAGTCTCACAAAAATAGATAATGCCACAAAATCAAATGACAGAGACCCAGAAATAATATATTTAATGGCATCAAAGGAAGACAAATAGAAAGAAAGAGACTGCTATGGTAGCAAAAACAATTGCCATGATAATCTAAGGACTCATCAGTCAAGGAATCAGTAAGGACACGGCATAAGATGAAGACTACTAGACTTCACAACAGCTGTATTTTAGTCCTTGCAAGTCCTTTCTGTCTCACAACAAGAAAATGTTCCAAAATCAACTTAAACATGAAACGAAATTTTGATAGATATTTAAAGAAGTCCAACCAATACAAACAAACTGTTGGAAGCCAAAAATAATTACAATTCTGACGTCCAAACAGAAGGAACGGAAATAATTAAGAGCTATTAAATAGTAAATATCAACGAAAGCAACTTGGGTTTAGGAACCTACGTCAACATTAAATACAACAATTTCTCCTGCACGAATAGGATCCTTGCCCATATGCAAGAACAAAATGTCACCCTGCGAAGAAAATGAAGCTAAATGTTACCCCTTCATAATAAAGAAAAAACGAGATTTAAGTTCCAACTTATGAAGTGAGCATGAAGTAAGTTTTAATGAAATTAGTTGGCAAAGACAATTGATGTCCCCTACAAACTACAGCTTCCAGAATCAAAATGCCAAAAAGAAATGGAGCATAGCAAAATGGGAACTTGATTCAAAAGGCCATTGAGATGCATATACTTGCATGGACTCAAAGTCACGAACAATGGCTAAAAGTAGCAAACTAATCATTCGAAGTTGGGGATGGGAGGATAAAGAACCTCTAAGGCAGCAGAAATTCAACAATTGAAGATTATTGATTCGATCAAAATGGACAGAAACAGATGCAATTAGAAGCAACATAACATGTATACCTTACCTCACTCATTAACCCACTTCAATTTTTTTTTTTTTTTTGATCCGCACCACAAGTTAACTACTTCAAATAACCCACCAATTAAAAAGGGTCCCCTATAATCCATACAAAGCATTGCACACATACCTAAGATCATAGTTGTTAAAACTTACGATATAGGATACATACCCTACGATTCGTATGTCTCTTTCGGAAAAGATATGCATCCCACCATGTATCCCTTTTGTATAGAATTCCTACAATACAATTGCATATCCTACGATTTATACGCGTGTCCTGATTCGGTACATATCCAACTATTACTTATTGGGAAAAGTCGGACCTTATTTTAAGAAGCGGAACCCCAAATGCATTAATCTGAGACGTTTGATCTAAGAATGGCGACATGCAAACCATTTGATAAAGCTTCAACCACATTGTAGGGCTTGTAAAGAAAAAAAGTAGAAAAAAGAACTATACTACGAGTGTGTTTTGCCTGAATCATATAAGGGCTTTTCTTTTATTTCCACAACTAAGGGAGCAGAAAGATCCTAGTTGATCCAAGAAACCTTTTTTTGAATGTAAGCATAGTTTGTTGGTGTTATGAGGTATAACCACTTTTTAATTGTATATTAAATATGGTTAACATTGTTGAAGCATAAAATAGATTTATGGTGTGTTTGGAACTTGGGGAAAGAAATTCTAAAGTTTTTTGTCCCCTTGTTTGGTTCTTAAAAATGCTAAGGGAAAATTTTAAATTCCAATTCAACTTTCCTCCCAATTTGTCCTCAACTTTACTTTCAATTTCCTTCTTAATTTGTTTCCCTTCCTTTCCCTGCAGTAGTATTTTGGCACAAGTAAAGTCCAAACAAGCCCAGTTGACAAAGCCCAAAGATGAAAGATATATTATTGAAGGATATATAAATATCTATTTTCTAGAAGCTCTAGAATATCTAGCATCTAGAAGCTCTAGAATATCCTTGTGAAGTATCTAGATTTTATTATGAAAATTAGTCACATGCGTAATTCTAGCATGGAAATATCTTTGCACTAGAGCCTTCCATGGAGCAAGTTTGAATTCAAGTGTAAACTCCTTCCCCACTCTTGTCTTAATTATTTCTCCCTCTTCCAAAATCTTGTCCAACTAAACATTAGAAACTCCTACTCTTCCAACAACCGTATCTTAAGACGTCCCGATATGATTCACACACAAAAAAAAAAGATACATGATGTGTATCTCGATTTGAAAACACTGCCTAAGATCAAGTTACCTAACAAGAAGCAATCAAGTAGTTTTTCAGCCAAAGGACTCACCCTCTTGAAGCCAGGTTCCATGCTCCCAGAAAGTACCACGACAACAGGTGATTCGCTACCAGTGATACACATTAATCCTTTCCATATTATCAAGGCTGAAGTGACAATCATACCTTCAACAAATGTAAACAAGAACACAAACGCTCAAACAAAAATAAAATCCAAAATACGGATATTAACAGTTTTTATCAAGGCGACCACAGATGCATGTCACTGCGTCACACAACTAAATTAAAGCAACGCAGAATACACCAAAACTAAATGACAGTTTTCAGCATTCTTTTTAAGCAAAAATAAAAAATACAGTTGAGATTCCATTGCTTGTTATTTCTAGTCACAATGCTAACATCATTCACCTGGTAAAAGATGACTTCTACGAGTGCAAATTCTATTTAGTTTTCATGCATACAAGATCACTTAAGAATCTAATGACCATAAGAATCCACACATTCTTTTTGGGCGGGTATGAGGCAGCGAGGGGGGGGGGGGGGGGAGGGGATGGGTTTTTATGAAAAAGAAGATTAATTGTCATGAATTTTGGTCACCACCTGATTTGTTAAACATGTTGTACCAAAAAAAATGCCATTCGAACTCTAGGTGTTTGGAATACTCATGTACAAGAAAACTCGGTTTTGTTTGATTAAGTTTTGGGTTGAGAAATGCCCAAAGAATACGACTTTCCAATGACCATCAAATCTAATGTTGATTAAACCAGATTGCACTATTTTGATTAGAACAAAGCCTCAAAGGATGGAATTGGACAGTGCACAGTGATGTCTCAAGAAATTTTTGACAGGTTGTTCAAAAATTACCTCTAACTCTACTAGCTACAGTAACCAGTGATATATACCAAATTTCATTCATTAGTACGAATAATGCGCCAAAAATAGTACATACACTAGATGTTACAATTGGTCTTGGCGAAATTTTATATTTTGAGCCAAGCAAGATTAAACTAGTGCATAAATACAACTAATATTATTTTATAGGAAATTGTGTGGTGAATAGATTTGCAAAGATGTTTTTTGGATACATGCTCTTGTTTTTGGAAATATGAGTTGATTGTCGTTAGAGAGAAGCCAGAGCACGATACCAATGCAAATATATTCTCTCTGTGTGTATTTTTTAAGTTTTTTCATTAAGAGTTTGTACCTTAGTTTGGGAAAATGTTTTAGGTGTTCAGTTGTGAATTACCTTGATTGATGGGTGTTCATCACATAGGACTAAATGTTAAAACAAAGCATGAAACAAAATCCCTACATGTATAATAAAAAAAAAAACAGTTTTACGGTGGTCAATTGACAACCTTTCCTTGGCTGTGGAGCCGCCAATGACGATGCATGATAGTTGAAACTAAATCAAAAGAAAGTAGTAGACTTTCTTCTTTCGGTCATGGATGCACCCAACTACATAAGGCATTTGCTTATAGCAGGATGAAGCTATGTGCAAGGTAGCCTTCTCCCAAACTTCTACGGAAGAACTGATTCCTATGACTCGAACATGCACCTTTTGTCATCATGCTAATTAGCAACTTCTTAAGGGAACAAAAATAAGCTAATTTTCAACGTTAACACAGAATACACCAGCCATAATGGCATTTGAAGTTTGCAAGGGATTTGACCAAAGCTGAGTTTGACCAAAGCTCCCAAAATGAATGTTGAATTTCTTTTCTTGGTGACAGGGAGTACTAGATGGGGGCAGCGGCAAGGGGCCATGGCCCTCCTCCCAAGTTTACACTTTTCCATATAACCCATGAAATTCTGCTGAATCTGACTATTAGATGCAATAAGTAACCGAAAAAAAAATAACACGAACTATAGAAAAATTGCATTTACGTGTACTCTCAAAAATTTAGAAAAACGCCTGAAATTGAGTATCTTTTCACGAGTACAAGATTACTGGATCTTGGCTCTTTATCAAAATCTTGCATTCCGTGTCCTAAATTACGATAAACCCACCTTCCAATTGTCCTAAATCAACAAAAAAATTGCACCTTTCTCAATTCAAAACCAACGAAATAGATGATATAAAAAAAAAAAACGAGATGATTTGATTAAGTGATCTGCAGATGAACATGAGAAAATGATGTTTATACGAACCAAGACTGACGATTTGCGAGATCAGTTGTCTGATCTGTATCGATTTGACGGAATCGACAGCGTCTCCGATCCACCCCATTTTTTCTTTCCCTCTGTCCTTGTCGGAGTGAAGTGAATCTGGGGTTCGAGTATATACGGCGCAAGTCTTGGGGAAATTAGGAGTAATTGCTTCTTCTGGACCACTGTCCAACAGTCCAAGCCCAATAGTATTTTTTCTTTTAATGGAATGGAATCCTAGACCAACTTGACAATAGCATCTCTATTTTTTTCTTCTTTTTCAATTCAAAAAAAAAATTCTCTAATTTTTTATAAATATATTCGGGCTAACTTACAGGCATCTCGATTAATTCTGGAACCCAATTTCACTGTCCACTTGCGGAGAAAAACTCTATATGTGTTGGTCTCATTACTCTCATAGGAGTTGAAAGTAGAGATATTTCGAACATGGGACCTTAGAAGGGACTAAACCCTAAAGGCATCTCCGACCATACCATTCATATCTTGAAAATGAAGAATCATCTCACTCCAACCAAGCTCCATTTGGATTCTTCATTTTTAAAGACCATATTTGATTCTTCATATTTGAGAGAATCAGCCAAGAACTGAAAGAACATTTGTCATTTCATTTATAATACGTTAAAATGCATTTAACTAACAATACTTATAATTGGATTTAATCAAAATTAGTACCGTTGCGAAGGTATTCGCGATACCTTCAAAAAATATGACTATTTTTCAATATATGTTGGCAGTATTTAGAATTTTGGAAATTTTAATTTTGGAGGGAAAGTTGAGTTTAGTGACAAATTGAATGAAAATTTGAAGAGTTGAGATAGAAATGAAAATCTGTGATTGGAGAATGTGTGAATAGTGTCATTCTTCCATTGCACCTTTTAAGTAAAATAAATTATTTTGATTATTCAAAATAAAAAATTGGGTTGAAGAACCTATAAGTGTCAAGTATTGACCACCACGTCAACCCTTGGGGTTAGGAGCATCTCCAACCTTAACTTAGTAATTTAACATCGGGAAAACTTCAAAAAAAACCTCTAAACTTTCACCGCAATGCCTCATAGGCCTCCAAACTTAAGGAAATTTCAATTAGACCTCCAAACTTCACACATTTTCATCAATTACACCCACGCCGTTAACTTCCCGTCAATTTCTAACGGAAAATGCTTACCTAGCGCTTTTGGCCCTCGTTTTGGAAGGAAATGCAATATCAGTGGGTCAGCTCCGGGCATATTGACTCCCTCTTTCATTTTATCACTATATATACACTCACCCCACACCAAATAACCGTAAAACCCAGATTCTCTTCTTCATTTTCTCTTTCCCATCTTAAAACCTACTTCCATATTCTCTCTCTCACATCTGAGAATTGCAGGTGACAGTACCAACTTCATGGAAGAAAATCCTTGCAAAGTTTGTGGCAACCGGAGAGAGATGCACACCTCTTGGATGACAGTGAAGCCACCCTTAAGATTTATCAAGAACAAAAATAAAATTTACTCATGCATTTGACTAAACAAAACAAAAAATAGCATTTCTCACATGTGGAAGAAAACCCCCCATTAACAAAACCCCAAGTGAAAGAAAAAGGAATAAAAACCCCATTAAACAACAGTATTTCACTAAGTGGAAGAAAAAGAAAACTCATTAAAAAAACACTAAAGATTATCGATCTAGAGGTAGAGGCTTACCATATGTAGGAGGATCAACACCAGATTCTCGCATCATCCAACCCATTTCGTCTTCCTCACGATCGAAGAAGTAGGGATGGCA
>JAXBDA010004244.1:0-29924 GCA_036023075.1 Gaultheria prostrata | reverse complement strand
CATCTTTTCAATCATTAATCACATTTCTCTCTCTACTCATACCCCTCTCTCCAATCATTATTTTCATTTCTCTCTCTATCTCTCTCCAATTATTACACATCTCTCTAATTATTACTTTTTTCAAAAATCCATCCAAACACTATCTCAAAAAAATTTCCAAAAGTATTCTTCTCAAAATTCTAAACCAAACACAGTGATTGTCTTTTCTAAATTTATCGAGGAAATAATCATTTTTCCCTAATATGGTTTTTTTTTTTTTAACTTGAATTTTCTCTCTTGTTTTTACGAGAATGATATAAAATGACGAGAGTTGTTGTCTAACTTAGACTTATTTTTACTTCAGATACCATTTACAAAGACCCTAGCTTTGAGATCAATAGCCTACCATTTAGTATTTCGAGCGGAGCCACATATAGGGGGTGTGATAAGTGTCTGTAGACACCCAAATTTAGGCCCTCTGCGATTCTCAAACGGCGGCCTAAACGGCCTCCCCAATGATGAAATAAGGTCAAAATACCTCGATGATGCTTGAAATAATGCTTACAAGGATTATAAATATTAAAAAAAAAAAAAAACCATTGTGAAACCTACCCTTGTACACCCACCTCAAAACCCTATGCACCAACACCTCAACCAAGAATTATCAAAACTAGTATAGCATTGGTGCGCACTAATAAACATTTGTGCACACGAATGCCCATTCATGTGCACAAGTTGATTTTAGCACACAAAAATTCAAAACCAGTATAGCATTGGTGCGCACCAATAAGCATTTGTGCACACGAATGCCTATTCATGTGCACAAATTGATTTTTGCACGCAAAAATCCGTACAGACACCCAGCAGAAGAATTTCATCATTTTGATGCGATTCCCTAGGCTTGATAGGTGTCCTCTTCCCCCTAAAAAATGGATACATGTTTTTGGGCCCCTTTTGGACTCTTTGAACCTTTTAAAACCTCCATTTTGACCACTTTTTGCAATTTGCCTATAAATACCCCCTTTCTTCGAAAAAACGTGATAGATGCTTCCATACCTACTCTCCTACTACTACATGCGGTTCTTCTCTCTATTTCATTTTCCTACTCCAGAAATCCCATTTTTCAAGTCCTAAAATCCTAAAAAAAATTATCCTATACATTCTCCAAACCCTCTCCAGCCAACAGAGGTTAACCAAAACCTTCTAAGAAGTATATTCCAAAGTCTCAGCCTCAACATTTTCATCTACAAAGTCCACCACCTTTAAAAATCAAGTCCAAGGAAGCAAATTTCAAGCATTTCAAAGGTATCAATGGCCCTATTGGCCCTAGGGCCATTGTTTAGACCTTGAGGGGACTTATTTGGGTACATTTTAATCTCTTCCATTGAATTTGTACTAAAAAAGAAGCCTACATTGCATTAAAAATAATTTTTCAAAAATCAAGTCTGAAGGAGCATTGGTGCGCACCAATGCTACTCTGGAACCCAATTTCTAAAAATTAATTTTCGTACTGTTTTATAGAAATTTCGTGCACTTTGTTTTGTTTTTACTTATTTTAGAGTCATATCATTATTAGAAAAGTTAGCTTGGTCAGAATAAAGTCTTCATGTCATCAAAATAAAATTTTAAAATCAAGTTTTATTTTGTGACCATTTTTGTTAAGAATTTGGTTTTTCTATCATCATTGATTTATTTGAGCAATATTGGTTTTTCCTTTTCCTATTTATAGTCTTTTTTTTCCTGAACATTCAATCCAATTATATTAAAAGCCCGAAGGCTATACAGATTTCATCAGAAGATACAGTGATGAACCAACACTATCAAATCCTAGACACTAGGCACCTACTGCAAATACAGGCCTAACGAAACGAGGTACTTAAGAACCCATTGCAAACAAGACGGGGGAGAGTCTAACAAGGACCCCCAGCTCAAACCCTAAAACTAAGCGCAGGAGAAATCTGGAACCCGCAATTACATCCCCAATGCCACACCGGCTGATTGTGGCCTGATACACTGACACACAACCACAAACACAAGATGCCACTCCGATGGCGAACCCTTGCTGACACGCAGAGTTTTGGCCTAAAGGAACATCACGCCAGCAGCACACTGCTGAGTCCTCGGGGCCACGGTGGGCAAGATACAATCCGAGCAAACAACCTCAATAGTCCAAAAAATCAACCTCGACGCAGCCGCCAGTGACAACGGCAACTGGCGACTAGGATCTACCCTTGCCGATCTAAGCAAAGACAGCAGAACAAACAAAAACGAAAAGAAAAAACAATAGGGCAAAAACAACGAAAATCTAAAACGACCCAAGTTTACCCACTGAGTTGAGTTAGGCCGAGTCTCTGCTCCGGGAGAGGAAACCCAACTCCATAGTCGCCATCTGCGAGTTCTGGAGCTTTATTCACCGGAGAATGTGCGGACTGCGCTATCGTCACAATAGCACCAGATCTGAACCAATTCCTCTTTATAGTTCAAAAAAATAAGTTTGCTCTTATAATCAAAATTGCTAGAAAAATCAATTTTTGAAAAGCATGAAAAATTTGCAACCTAGTTCAAATCTGTTGGAGAAAATTACAGTGGCAATCCAAGAATTCCAAAGAACAATTTCATTGACAACACTAAATAAAACTTACACGAACAGAATGTAAATGAAATAACAGAAAAACTGGAAACAAATGATATACAAACAGTGGATTGGAAAACTGAGCCGAGTCCTGTGATAACACAATCTCCTTAATGAAATTGCGCCGCCTACCGGTGGGTGTTGTAGGTTAATTGGTGGTCTCGTCCCAGGATGAAACGGCAAGAACCACGTACACCGGAACACCTCCGATGTATGCCTTGGCGAACGAACTTACACCTGCCTCTCTCTCACAAAGAACGGATTTCTGAACTTGGAAGTGATGGATGTTTTTCTGGTGCTAAAAACCAATGGAAGAGGCTCCAATATATAGCTGAAGGAGGAGCCTCTATCATCAATACGAAATTCAATTTCTGCAATTGAATTCTCCAAATGAAACTCCCACAATAATGCTGAAATGAATTCGTGTAACCCCCAACATGAATACGAATTTGAATTCAGCCATTAACCTCAATTCATGAGGGGTAATAACCACAGAAAACTGCTAGAAAATATTCACTTCGTCCAGATTCATTGCACCCGGGGTAGACCGTTTGGTTGCCTCCTCAGGCCCTTCGAAACGCACCGGTTTCATTCATCCGAAATTTCGTGAAATTTCCAACAAAATCAAGAGTAAGGAAATTTGGGTTGTGCTAGCGTGACTCATGCGCACGAGTTGTTTGTTGTAAAAATTGCATTTCCCAATCCCTATACATGTACAAGGTTTAATAATAAAATATTTTAAAAAATCCCACGGACATTAAACTAGAGACCGATCCTCGTGTCGGGCGAGAGGGGTGCCGTAAAACCCTTCCCCTCTTGTAACCTGGCTCCTTACCTAAATCTTTTTGGTTACAAAGATCAATAACAAAAGCCTTTTCCAAACGTTGCACGGAAGTCGCACCTTTTCAAAATCGGTTTCTCGGGTGACTATCCATAAACCGGGGTGGCGACTTTGGAAATTTTCAAACTCAAAGCCTGCGAAGTCGAGAGCCGTTGTGGCAGCGTCCACAAGCTGGCGACTCCACTGGGGACAATCTCTGGTTAATTTATATTTTGGATTGTTATACTTGGGAAAACTAACTCTTTTTCAAAGTCTGTCAAAAAGACATATTTCGCGCTGTTTAAGGAAGGAATGACGATTCTAACTGGGCACAGAAGTCAACAGTTTTTTACATTTCAATTGTAATATATTAGGACACTGTAAGAAGGTGGGTTGCATTAAAAAAATGGATAATAAGCATAAATTATAGGATGAAACTTAACTCTTATTGATGTTAGTGATGAAAACTTAACTCTTATTGATGTTAGGGATGAACAATTGAATGAGAGCTCTAATTAGGACTATAATATAATTTACCCATAAGATTTTGAAATGAGATTTTTAAGGTGTTCAAAGTTTTGAAAAGTTATTTAAGAATAGAATTTCTTTAATTCGAACATTGAGACAGATCCCAATATCCAATATTGATAGAAAAATTAGGTTTGCTCGTGTGTTTGATTATTTACATGTTTACACGCACCTTGACTAGTCATTGAAAACCAAAATATAGACTTTATTTCTTAAACGTCATTATTTGATTTTGGTGCACAACTTCATTCCGAGTCTTGGCCTTTTGCTCTCTATTGTTCATTTCACGTTCTTAGGTTCTGATAGTCTGGAAATCTAGATTGACATTTTTTCCCAAACTATGATTTTGATAGAACTAGATACCGTTTTGGATAGTTTTTGCCTTTGTTAAAACATTGGTAACAAATGTCTTCCGCCCACTATAGTGCGGGAGAATCAGGTATTTGTTTGGTTTAGGCTTTGATGGAGGTTTTTTTGAGTAATAAATGGATAGTTATACACTGAAAGATGAGAATAAAGTACTACTCCCTCCGTCCCTTTTTAAATGATCCATTTGGGAAACGTATATTTTTGTGGACGTTAAAAAAGATACCTCCGTAGAACGTTTTTAATTTTTGTTGACACCAAATTAAACTACTCAATGAGCACTTTAATTTAGTATAAAAAAAATTAAAAAATTATATAAAAAAATATGTTTTTTAGGGGTTTGAAATTACATGTATTCCCATATGGATCACTTAAAAAGGGACGGAGGGAGTAATAATTAGAGAAAACTTTTTGGGGTTGTGGAAAACCAAAACAAAAGCTTCTAACTGAGCAAAATGGCTATACAGTGAACACATGAGGCAACGAATCAGATAACCTTTTTTTGTTTTTTAGAGCAGAAAGCTAAGTATCCATGGGCCAAATTTTCTATCCATTCGTCGGAGACACTGTCAACTTCCAATATATCTGAAAGAGATGTCTCTCTAACACCATAAGTCTTTTACAAACATTATTTTTACTCTCTCTCTCTCTCTCTCTCTCTCTCTCTCTCTCTCTCTGTGTGTGTGTGTGTACATATACTATATGTATAAAAATATGTTACTTTAAATCAGCTAAAAAATGGATGCCAACACTGAAGACCCACACCATTCTTCTTTCTTCACAAACCCAAATGCTTGTCTCAAATCACATGTATCTGCAGTTTCCAAATGCCTCCAAATCAAGGAAGGTCAAGATTTAATCTTCAATATACTCCTGATCTTTCCCTTCTGATAATTTCCGTTTCCGAGGAAATTTCCCATTAAACTTCAAATTCCCAACGCACTTAGGTGTCACCTGGGGTAAAACGAACTATGGGAGACACTGGCAACCGAAGCAGAATTGTCACCATTAAGGGGATAAGTGGGGTTTTCACATGCGTCGTTAAGTTCCATGGTTTTCTCATCAACAAATGGCGGGTTACTAGGCATAGGAAGCTGTTCGTTTGTCTTTGCCAGCATTTGTAGTGCCTTGGACATCGATGGTCTCAGGGAAGGAGCCTCTTGAGTGCACAAAAGCCCTATATGGATGACTCTGGAAACCTCGTTTTTTATGTTGGTGTTGTGGTAGTTGTGTAACATTAGGTTCGGGTCGAAGAGTTCCTCCACTGTTCCTTGTAGGAAATGCTTCCATGCCTGTTTCATCCAACATGATGCAACACAAAAAAGAGAAAACCGGCATGATTTAGATGAATTTACTACGTGTCCAAATTTATGCAAGTACTCAAGTAACTGAACCTACAACTGTGACTAGGCTGTCAGAGTATTCTGCAGATTTGCTGCTGTTGTTTTGCCTTCCTGTAACAATCTCTAACAAAAGAACACCGAAACTGTATACATCCGCCTTTTCTGTTAACTGCCCATGGGCTAGATATTCCGGAGCCATATATCCCCTGTGGTAAGCAAAGTACTATAAGAAGACATGCAAGGTCATGTTCTGCAGTTGATTTTTTCATGTAAGTTAAATAACAGATTTTGACCTAAAAATTTGGTGAAAATTTGACTTTTTAAGTGTCTAGTACTTTGTGAACTATAAAAGTAAAAGGGATGCTCACAGTGTTCCTGCAATTGCGGTGCTGATATGACTCTTGTCTTCTTGGAAAGACCTTGCCAAACCAAAATCAGCAATTTTTGCTCGAAGCCTTGAATCCAACAAGATGTTACTTGCTTTTATATCTCTGTGAATGATCCGGTTCGTGTTGTTTTCGTGAAGGTAAACTAGACCCTCAGCAGTGCCAGTAATTATTTCGTATCTCTTCTCCCAGTTCAACGTTTTGCCTCTGTCTGAATCTGTCAAATTCCAATTGAACGCGTCAATTAAAGTCACGTTGACAGGTTTAAACAATAAGATATGGTTCTAAATATGTGTATTTTCTGTGTCATTTTCTAGTACTTACTAAATACGAAACGATCGAGACTTCTGTTTGGGAGGAATTCATAGACAAGAAGGCTTTCTGGTCCTGCACAACTGCATCCCAACAACCTGACCAAGTTTTTGTGTTCGACACTGCTGATAATGTTAACCTCATTGTAGAAATCTGCTGCTCTGTGTCTGTTGTTAAAGAAAAGCCTTTTCACGGCAATCTCTCTTCCATCAGGCAAAACTCCCTGCGTTTGGATTAAATTTCTACATCACAATAACATCCAGCAAGATAAAAGAGGTGGTTTTAATCTTCTAAAGCGATCCGAACTGATGGATTTGGTGTATTTGTTACACGTACCTTATAAACTGTTCCAAATCCGCCGTGACCAAGTTTATTTGCTTCATCGAAAGATCCGGTTGCTTTCTCAAGCGTGGAGTATTTGAAATTTAAGCTACTGTCATGAAGTGTCTTCACCAATTTCTTTGCATCATTTGAACCTGCGGAGGCAGAATGATGAATAAAGAATCGAGGAATTTTGAAGAATCACAATCTACATAAGTCCAGTAAAATGTCCACTAAAAATTTGCTCTTCTATTTTCGTTGAACCAAATTTGCAATATCTGGGATTGAAAAGCTATGGCATTTTTCTGTCATGACTAACCATTCAAAGTTTCATGAGCAACTATTTGTGGTGGGAAAATAAAGTTTAAGAAGCTTGTACCTCTTCTCTTCTTCTCAATTACTCTGTGCTTCCACATGTAAACTCCAATGAGTCCCCCAACTGCCAAAACAAGGACCGAACTAACAACCGAGACTACTATCACTGCCACAGACACTGCACAACACATCAAAGGAAAACCAAGAACATGCTATAGTCAGCAGCATAGAGAAAAAAGAATTAGCATATCAAAATGAAGGAGAAGATGTGAAAAACTTCTCTTACCTCTCGAATTCCCATTTCCCACCACTGGATTCATAAAATCTGTATCCGAATACATCAGGAAGCATCCAGTGTTCAGTGCTCGCCCCTCGGACCAAGGCAAGCACCCCAACACAGACTGAGAAGCGTTCTGCAAACACGCCCTACAAGAATTCGCGCTCAATGTCCTCCAACAATCCGCCAAAACATAAACTGACTCATTTGTTGCCCCAGAAACTGCCACCTTATCCCGCGCAAACCCATTGCCGTTTGGCCCATTTGCAACCGCTTGCGTCACGGCTTTTCTAGCCGAATCCTCGAACGCTGAGTTTTTCTGCGTCGAGTTTCCACACACCGCGGTGTCCTGGGGCCCACTATACTCCTGGAAGAAGCTGTAGTTTTCAGATCTCATGAAGCAGCCGTTGAGGAAAATGCGGCCACCATTGTTGGGGAAGCACTGGGGGAGGACAGTACGTGCCTCGGCATAGCATATGACGCAGTCGAGTAGAGATAGATCGCCATAGCATTGGGCCAGGCCGTAGTTGGTGTCAAGTCCTGAACCGGTTGTGGCTATTCCAAAACCGGATGTTCTCATCTGGACACTGATGTTCTCCATTACTGCAACGAAATTGGGTACGTAGATGGTTGCGTTGTGCTCGGGTTGGTTCCCGCACATGATTCGAATAGTTTGGGCTCTCGGATCTCCTACCGATGTGTCCAGTAATAGTAGTAGAGTTGTAGTAAGAATGGCGAACAGATATGAGATTGGATTTGATAGGATTGGTTTCTTCATTTTCTGGTGATGAACATAAACAAAGGGTCTTGTTTCACATGCCCCGTGAACAATTAGCAGACTGGATTGACAATCTAAAACTATGTGGACATAACAACAGAAAAGAAAACAGGTTCAAAACAAGAAAATAAGAGAGTTTGAATTTAGGAAAGGGAAGAAATGAATTCACATTACAAGCATAGAACTAATTCAAATTGAATCACACTTGTGCAAATAAAGGAATTCTACAACTTTGACAAATGCGTGGTCAAAAAGCATAGATAAGAGTTGGAATAGGACGAAAATGGGCAGTTTTTGGTCTTACTATGGCTTGATTGTGGACAGTATCATTCGTTGCCCTTTTTTGTTCATTCAGAGTTGACCAGAGAATCAAAATTTAAGAAGAAGACAAGGGTAGTGGATAACAATCAATGGAGTAGCTACCATGTGATGAAATATGAAGCACGGGTGTGAAAGCATTGACGGCTCTTGATACTTTTGACAACGCGTCTGAAAGTGATGGATATATAATGGGGTAATTACAGCGCTAATTTAAATTTAGAATTGACTTCGATACAGAGGTCAAGCCAAATCCAAAGTTAATTGTGTGAAACCGTTTCAATGTGCATAGGTCCCATTATATCGATCAAATGATTTTGGTGCATCAAACGATTCGGGACATATTTCTACCAGAACATGCCGCATTAAAAGAGTGCAATGACTAGTCAATTCAAGAACCTTTAAGAACTTCAGGGGTGGCCCACAATGAGTGTTAATTAAGGAACTCAACAGCAATTTGTGTGAAAATTAATTCAATCACCAAATCATCAGCCCCATTGAAAATTGGGTCCAATATATACAAAAAAAAATATAGATAAGGACGAGCATGTGCATTCATTTCTATTCCAGAAGGCGCCGTCGGTTTGGTAATAAATTACTCCAGCGTTGACTTTTAGCAAGGCAAGACAATTACAGCTAAAACACATTTATAGCAGGTCGAAAAAACAAAGTTAAGAAGAAAAAAAGTTGCTTTCAAGAACAATTTTCCGAACGTTATTGTTCGCATCGTTCTAATCAAGAACAATTTTCCGAACTTTTTCGTTCGCATCGTTCTAAAATCTTTTTAACGGTGCAAAGATTCAGAAAATTATGCAAGGAAGTTGTTTATATTTGAAGGTTAGAATGAGACGGTTCCGTAAGAAACAAACAAACAGAAAAGGAAAAGGAAAAAAGGGACAGAGAGTAGTATTAAATTTGAATACTACTACTTTCATTTGCGTAGTTAATACGTTAATCTTTATCAAAATCAAAAGATTCTCCATTTGGCAGGGCCGGCCCTGGGCACTAGGCTAGAAAGCCACTTCACGCCCCAAAAAGGAATGCTGAAAGGAAGGGCCAATTAATGTGTAATTCTCCTACATCTGAAGTTGAATCTTGAATTGATCCTCTTTGATCAGAGATCCCCTAGTCCTGATCCTGGTGTAATACTTAACTAGACCAGAAAGATACCCTGTTCTGTTTAAGCATCTCAATTACCCACCAAACAAGAAATCAACAGCAGCACACACACACACACACACAGAGAGAGAGAGAGAGAGAGAGAGAGAGAGAGAGAGAGAGAGAGAGAGAGAGAGAATTACCTGTTACTTTTTTTGAACTCTGGCGTGCGCTCTGTTCGAATTAAGATTTGGTGCTGGGTTTTCTGATTCCGATCAAGCAGAAATGCAGAGAAACAAAATGCGAACAGATTTATATATCTTCCAAAATTATATAAAATCCCTTATAATTTGGTCAGTGTCACATATTACTCCCCGTGCTTGTCCTTTTTTCACAACAACTAGATTCGTGTGGAAGTGGGCGATTGAATTGTTTGAAAATTGTGGTAGCAAAATACATGTGCACCACTGTGTGTGATATGGCAATCCCACATTAATCCGTGAAACTAGCAGAGATAAATACTATATGAAATAGTTCTCTCTCCGATTAATGAAAACATCTTCAAATATTTATTCGGAATCTTATGTTAAAAAATATACACATCTGTATTCGTCTTACTATCTAAAGCCTAACCAAACATCAGTGTCATTTAATATTGTTGCAGTTTTCACCCAAACCAGCACTCACCAAATTTTTTACAAATATCAAACTTGTGAAACAGTAAACTACTCCCTCCATCCCATTTTAAGTGTCCTCTACTGAGAATCTGACTATTTAAGTAGTCAAAAGTATTACTTTTGATTCCCAAAATTAACCTTCGAAATCGTGGAGTTGTTAAAATGTATTTAAATTGCTTATATATCTTTTGATATAGACCTCAAGAAATATGTAAAATGAATCTTATTTGATAGATATCAAATTGGTAGAATTACACAAAGTTTACAAAATTATAATAAACATCATGAATGAGAAGATATAACCAATTTAAAATGGCTTGAGTATCAACAATGAACAAACTTATTGGGATGGTAAGAGTTCTTTTTAAGGGAAAAATTGAAAGTTTGACATGTCTTATGGGTATATTTAGATAAATAGACAAATATTTTGGGACATCCTAGAAACATGAACACGTTCTCTCCATTTCTTAAATAAAAACTGTGAAAAGGAAAGGGAAAATAGATTCTTACACGTGCATCTAGGTGCAGTCAATGTTCATCAATAGGAAATTTGGTGTCGCAGGGAAGGCATTAGTTGAAACAGGTAAGCTCTGTTCAGGAATAGAATAGAAACAAGAAAGGATGAATACAGTTTCGTGACAGTTTCACACATTTAATTTAAAATGTATAGTTGGGTCAATGGTAGTTAAATTAAACAGATAAAATAATTTAAATGCACATTTTGTTATAAAATGGAATTTAAAAATTTTGGGTCATCACATTTGTGGTTAATTAAGGTGACTTGTCGGATCACCGCAGAAGGATATTTGGGGTTAAAGAACTCCCCGAGCAAATTATATCGAATTTACAAGAGATTGTATTGAAAAGCAATCTAACTAGATGGCAGAAGCCGATGAAGCCCAGGTTTTGGGTCCAAAAAAAATGTTTAAAATGGGGCCTCAAATATATAAACCTTGTGTATGTGTGGCCCAAACATGGACAGAGCAATGATTTCATACACGAGAGGGTCACGAACAATAAGATTTCGAAAATTAAAGGTTTAGGAATCTAAAACATTTAAATGTCTAAAAAATACCCAAAAACAATGCCAAGAAGCTTGTGGAGTTGAAAAGTTCCTACAACTTTTTTACGCAAAAAAAATGGAGGTCTTCATTCAAGGAATCCAATTCGGACTTCCGAAACTCTTGAGTCGGCACTGATCATCACTGGATCTTCAATCAATTGTTGCACGGAGGGAGTCATACTTTGCTTATGTTGCATGATGTAAATCATTTGTTGTGTGCATTTTAATTTTTAATTTTTGTTATTGGAGTTGGTGGAGCATTTCAGTTTTCTCTCTTTTGTTGCGTAGGAGTGAGAAAAATTCAAAGGCATGAGCGGTTGCATTTTAGTATGTCTTGAATGAAGACCTTTTCTAATACTTCCACAAAATTTAACTTGAAATCAATAAATGCGATTTTTTTAATAAAGACAAAAAGAATAAGTCAAGTAGCTTATTTAGCCTAAACAACCTAAGAGCATCTCCAACAACCTCTCTATCCCCGCCTAAGAGCCACCACTGGCGAGCCAACCCTCCGAAATCCCCCAAAACGCTGCCGTAATACCTCTCCATCACCCTGGCCATCGGAGCATGAGCTACAGTGACTCGCCACAGCCGGCGAGTCATTGGAGCCTCTCCTTTCCCTCTCCCTCCCTCCCCCCCCCCCCCCTCCCCTCTCTGAAATCGCCGGCGATGGAAACCAAAGATGGAGACTCGCCGGAAGGAGACCAGAAACAAAATCTTTGGAAAACGACGGCGGCTTGTCCTAAAATCCATTTGAGACCATAAGGTGGTAGATCTCCTCAAGACGATTTCAACGGTGTAAGATCCGTGGTCGACGGAGTCCACCGGAAGTCACACGCGCCGGACGGCTACCGCGCATGTCGGAGAGTGCACCAGAGGTAGAATTTGGTTCATTTCTAGCCAAAAATGACTAGAATTTTACCTACATTGATGGAGATGATCTAAGTCTCCCACTCTCTTATTTCGTGGAAATATTGGACAATGGGCCCTCAACAAATCTAGAATGGAGCAATAACTGCAAGTGTCGTAATCACCTCCATATTCATAACCCCCCCATTACATACAGACATGGCCCAAATTCACATCCCCTGGACGGAGGTTATAGACAAAATGCTTCCAAAGAAAAAATTATTCGGTGCATCTCGCTTTACTTGCTTTAATTCTCACGATTCAAATAAAACTTGAGCAAAATAACCACGAAATGGTGTATGTAATCGGGTGGAATTTTTGGGTATATACAATTTGGATCTGGGGATGTTGTGCGGTAGGTGTTGTGCGGCAAAACTTCTTCCAAAGTCCCTGTTTGGAAGAAGAAAAAACCACTACAAAGTGCCTAAACCCACTATACCCTACCCCAAAGAGCCTAAAATCTCTAAAATTGATCCCCAAAATTAACTCTTCAAACAGGGTCCTTCGAAGCTTTGGAAGTGTACCAAGAAAATGAACAAAATGAAATAGGTTTGGCGCACAACACGTCGCACAATACTTGCCACACAACACCTTCGAATTCATACAATTTAGGGCCTGTTTGGGCGCCTCATATTTGCCTTTTCCCATTCTCATTTTTGGTTTTTGCCTGTTTGGACGCCTTATTCCCCAAAGCTATTCTCCAGAACTCATTCATCATTTTTCACGTTAGAAGCAAAAACCCACAATCAGCTCTCCCCTTCCTTTTCTCATTCTCATTTTTCATTCTTGTTTTTCAGATTCTCCCCACATTTCTCTCTCCCTTATCTACCCCTTCTTTAACGTTCTCTCTCCCTTTATCCTCTTCCACACCATACACGAACCAGAGAGAAGGAGAGCCGCCTGCCATTTTAATCAAAACAAGGGGTTCACACTTCACCCTTTCACATGACATCTGGTTCATGAAAAGTGCAGAATATCAAAAGCATGTACTAGATACTCCTATTTTTTTGAACAGCCAAAGCATGTACTCATAGCCAAAGCAAAAAAGATAAAGCATTGCTTCTGTGGTTGGGAAAGTGCCTACCCATGTGCATGAATTTCATATACAGTATCATTTTAAAGTCCTGTTCTTCCTAGATTTTTGTTATCGACCTTATGGTATGTGTAATTTGATGTTTTGCCTTTTGTCATAATTGCTAGTATCAATCATTCGTTTCGATGAAAGAAATTAGAAAAGTATAAAAATATGGATCGAAATTTTTTTTTTTTTATATATGACGATGTAAAGACAAAAAGGCAGTTTTTTAAATTTTTTAATGAACTTTATTTTATTTTGATCGTAATTAGAATTCTAGACGAATGGTTGATACAAAAAATATAATATGAATACAACAAAAATCAATTTTCAGTTATGGGCCTTCTTCTTGTTTTGTAGCTCGTGAGCCATTTTAGAAAGGTTACCAAATATCTTAGATCCTTTCTTTTACTATCTATGTATGTATTTCATTCATATGGACTAGTCTCCACCGATAATATATATTGGAAACGGGGTGGGTGCTGTGCAGCCTACGGCGTAACTGCGCCGGCATCGTTCCGACGATTGGAGACGTCCACAGCATAGAGGTCGTCAAGTACTACAAGTGTATCAAAAATCAACTCGATATGATATTGTTAAGTGTCTCATCGGAACACAAACAACTTAAAAAAATTGGTTCAATGGTTTTCATCCAGTGTTTCAAGTTATATGCGTTCCGATTTTTCCAAGTTATATGTGTTTCAATTAGACACTTAACGATATCCGATTGAGTTGATTTTTGGTACACTTGTAATACTCGACGAGCTCGACGCAATGGACGTCTCTGATCGTCAAAACAATGCCTGCGCGGCCGCGCCGTGGATTGCACTGCACGCGGCACAGCACCTCCCCAAATTTGACAATATTAGTAAATAGAGCGTCAAAAAAAACCGTAGACAAACTACTGTCGCTGATTAGGGAGATATTATGCCATGAAGTGATTGCCTGATGTTACTTATACCACTACTAATGGAAAGGGGAATGCTTATTGGAAGGGTGGTCAAGTTCTGATATGATATTGCTGTCACTGATATTTTCACTTTTTTTTTTCTCATTCGATATACATTAGTGGGGTTAGCGGAGAGTTAGTGAGTTAGTGCAGAGGGTCTAGAAGTTATCCATAACTCTAAACCCCAAATGTCTTTGCGGAGGCTTGAACCCTACTCTCCCTTGTGGGAGAACTAGCAAATAATCGCTGAGCTACGTGCCTATCATGCTACAACTACTGTTGTCTTGTGGTGACACCTGCCACTGATGTCTTCTAGAGTGTTAGTATCACTGCTTTCTTTAGCTACCTCTGAATCTGTTTTTATTTTTTTATCTGGACTTTGAGTTTGGAATCTAGAAATTTAATTTTTTTTAAAAATTTGGCCTTTGAATTTGGAATAAAGCTCTTTTTTTTTTTTTTTTTTTTATCAGAGCTTTGAAGTTAGAATCTGAAATATATTTATGTTTTTATGAAATGTATTCATGAATAAACCATGAACTGAACCGTGAGTTTTTTATTGTTTCGGAATCAGAACACAATTTTCTGGTCCGGACACGAATTGACTTTATTTGAATTGTAGACTTTTGATTCGGTCATCAAATTATTCATGTTAATCCGCAGCAATGAGAACCGTTCACAACTCTATCAGTAAATACTAAATACTACTCCCACTAGTACCACTGTACCAGTTTCAACCGACGGTATTCACGGGCCCCAAGCTTTCTTCATCTTCCACGTGAGAAGGCTCCCCCATTCCCAATTCCGCATCGAATTTGTGCCTATGACAAGCGTACCGACGTTCTTGATAAGCCGCCAATTCTTTTTTCCTTTTCTTCTTTTTCTTTTTCGGGTACATCTCGTCTCGGAATTAAATAAATAAATATTCATAGCGTTCATCAGTCATCACTCTTGAGCACCGTCCAAAGACCAATCACACTTCACAATTTCCGAGCTCTCCACAAGTATCCGTTGTTTCTCTCTCTGCAATATAGCTTCAATCAAGGTAAACTTTGCTCAATCTATCGCTCCTCAGATTTTCGAATTTCTACAAATTCACTGCAATCGTTCAACTGGATTTGTCCTTGTACGTATTCATAGGTAAGTATGTATGCATATACTTATTCTTGATGTTTAATTCAGATTAGAGTTTTGGAATATGAGCAATTCGATAGGGCATAAGTTGCTTCATCAGAGTTTCCTCGCTCCGATGGTGCTAGAGCATCAAAGTAAGATCAATCCTTGTTGCATTGCTGGGGGACACACTTTGTTTCAAGCTAAAGCATATTCACAGTTTCGAAAGTGTCCTTTAATTACCAAATTCTGGGGAAGTACTCTGAATGTTGGGAAAGGAAAGTTGCCGATGGGAGCGCATCGAGTTGGTTCTGGTTTTCCCCAAGCTGTGCTTGCCACTGTTCCGGCTTCTGAGGTATCGTACTTGTCGTTCTGCGATTTAAGGTCATTTGTTTAGAATTTAAGACGAGAAATCTCTGTGGCAGCTCCTAAAATTTAGTTTAACTCTACTGGCTCTATTAAAGAACAACGTGTACCACAATCTTTCATTTAATAGTATGAATAATGCGATCAAGGAACTTAAAATGCGAAGGTTATTACAGTTATCCTCTGTGAGTTATGTTGAGCCTAGCAGGGATTAAAGTGGCGGATTAATCCACTAATACACTTTTGAGGAAAATTATGGCGAAATAGGTTGACAGGGACATTTTTTTATATGTGTCTTCTTATTTCAACCCTACCATTTCGGATGATATAACAAGATTTTCTGTCATAATTCTAGATCCAATTTAAGATAGTTCAAGTCAACAGGGCTTGTTTTAAAGGAATCTTGACCATTGCTATCAACAAAAGTTTCTGTAAAAGATGAATCTTACAACGTAGTTAGATTTCTTTTAAGAAATTTGTCAATAATTCCATAAGGTAAACAATTAAAAAATTAGAAGTAATTAATACATTTAGACCGTAGGCAATGGACATGGAGTCGATCGTCGTTGAGAAAAAAGGAAGAGCACAATATTGATACCCCTAGATTTTTTGTTTTCCTTAATGTTTATTTTAATTTGTCATTATGAGTGCAGGGATTGTTTTGGGTAATGTATTAGTTGTTCAATTATGGATACCTGGACTGATGGGTGTGCATAATGTATTGGGCTGAGTATTCAACTAAAACAAAAACAAAAACAAAAATGTTATTAGTTCAAATTCAGAAAACAAAATGTAGGGGGTTCAGCTGGGCACCCATCCTTGGGTGTACCACCGCCATTAAGAAACCTATGGTACCTACCGTAAGAAGTTGTAAGATATTATGCTAAACATTATGAATGATTGTGGTGCTTTTATGAAGGGGTGTACTGTATGAGAAGTCCTAGTTAAGAGAGTTCGTGCTTGTGTTAGGAAATTTCATGAAAGTTACTTATTGTGGTTTTTTGTTAAAATTTATGGTGAGCAAAGATATCATAGTTGCGTTTAAATTTGTTATGATGCTTCTTTTAGGTCATAATTTGGATGTGTGTTAATTTTGACTGTTTGCCTTTCCTTTTTCTTCTAGCAACGTACAGGAAAGTTCAACCTTGAAGGAAACATTACATTGCAGGTGTCTGCACTTTGCCCTATTAAATTGTCGCTTACCTAGAAATTTTTTGAGTTTGGATGAATTCAAGTACCTTTATCTTTTTTATATGAAAAATATTTAACAAGAGCTTATCTATCCAATTTGAACAGGTGGACGTTAGTGCTCCTACTCCAGGCTCAGCATCACAAGTAAATATCCAGGTTACAAACGGTAGTGGCACCTTTCTTTTACACTGGGGTGCAATAAGAAATATTAATGAGTAAGTTAACTTGTAAATCTAGTGAGTTTATATAAGTTTTTACTATACAATATAAAATAATTTCTTTTCCTTTTTGTCAACTTTTCAGGAAATGGGTACTTCCCACTCGTCGTCCTGAGGGAACTGAAGTATATGAGAACCAAGCTCTTAGATCTCCTTTTGTGAAAGTAAGTTAAAAACTATTGGTGGAAATGAATCCACGGAGTGCTCTTTGTAATCCTTGATAATTGGTGCTTATTAGTCATTGGTTTTCTTCTAGTCTGGCTCCAATTCCTTCCTGAAATTAGAGATTGATGATCCTGCAATACAAGGTATAGAGTTTGTTATATTTGATGAGCAACACAATAAATGGTAAGTCTCCCTTGATGTACAATACAAGCTATAAAGTTCCTTTCATCCTTTGTTGTTTCAAGTGTCATTTCGTACCGAAAGAGTTGCCTCATTCTTTCCCCTCCTACATTCTTTTTTTTGGCAGGTTAAAAAATGATGGTGAGAATTTCCATGTTAAGTTGCCAGTGAGAAACAAATCAATGCCAACTATTTCAGTTCCTGAAGATCTTGTGCAGATTCAAGCATACATAAGATGGGAGAGGAAGGGTAAACAAATGTACACCCCTGAACAAGAGAAGGCAAGTCAGTAATAATGTTTATGAACGGATTACTCTCGGTATTCTCAATGTGGATATCAACTATGTTTCTTTTTCTTTTATCAGAAAGAGAGGACTGTATCGAAAGTGATTCATAAATAATTTTTTTAGTCATAAAATTAAGCAGAGATATTTGGAAATGTGGTGGTGCTCGATAACAATCATTGACATGATGGCAGTAGAAGTTTGCTTGACAAAACTTGCAACATTATCTATGATAATTTGTTTATTCCATTTTTGTGAGATTAGTGTGGTTGTCTGAGAAACTTTGGTGGATCATTTGTATATGCAGTTTTACCAAGCAATGTTTTTCCTTGGCCTCGTTGCCGATAAATTTAGCTTCTAGCTTTCTCATGTTTTGCATATCTGCAGAATGGAGGTCTGAACAAATTGGGTTGTCGCTTTGCTTTCATTTTTCCATCTTCTGTAGAGGAAGAAGAAGAGTGTGGGTGAGAATTAAAATGGAGTATGAGGAAGAGTATGTGTTGGAAAGCCTCGAGTGTGGCATTCGAAAGAGTCAATTAATTTTGTACTTAGCAACTTTGATAATACATAGCTCTTATGCTAGAGTGGTGATGCGGATTCTAATGCATTACAATTGGACTTTATTCAACTCTCTGTTTTTTTCTGTAAGTTGGAAGAGGGGGACAATGGAGTTGGACAATAAAGAGAATTTGTGCAAATACGTGATAGTGGCAAAGTAAAGGTGTTCTAATTTTGTATATGCTAAGTACTGGTCTACTCATATCATTCCTTGTAATTCATTGTGCCTTACATGTGTACTAGGTTTGTTCCGCATGTGTACTAAGGGAAATAATTTAATAGGATTAATTAAGTGATTGCCAAAAAGGTCTCCATCTAACGTTATTTGACAATAGAGCACTGTGAAAGCTTAGGTGTCGTCGGATCCTGAACACTTCTAAGGAATAATAACTGAAACAACAGGTTGTTAGAGATGTGTAGACTCAATATGGAGTTGTTCCATTGTTGGGATCGTTTACCGTGTTGTGATTATTGGGAAACCCAGCTTGCTCTTGTTTTAACATGCTAACCTTCCTGCTGCCACATATCTTTCTATTACAGTGTATGAGCTTACAGAGCATGTGTTAAGGGGGGTTCAGAGTTAGGCTAGGTCCTTTGATGAGAATCTTCCTTAATGACCGCTTATAAGAGGTTCCTTAGTAGCAATGCTAATGAGGAAGATTATATGTTGTCAATGTTTTGTGGATTAAGACTGCTCGCTTTTGTCACCCATAAGTTTGTTTTTCTTGTCATAGGTTGAATATGAAGCAGCTCGACAAGAGTTAATGGAGGAAGTTACTAGGGGCACCTCCATTCAGGACCTTCGAGCGAGGCTAATAAACAAAAACAACACAAGTGAAAGTAGGGAGCAGCTTCTTTCTGAAACAAAGAGCCAAATACCTGAAGATCTTGTTCAAAGTCAAGCTTATATACGATGGGAGAAATCAGGAAAACCTAATTATTCACCGGATCAGCAACTTGTGAGCCTTGAATCTCTCTTACACTTCGGGTTTTTATATACTTATTTTGCCCTTAGTGCTCAATAGTTTTTCAATTGCAATAAATGGGCCAGCTCTAAGTAATGGCTATTTTTTGTAATTAACTGGACATTAAGTGGGTGTAGTGTTATGTTTGACGACCGAAGAGGAGTTTTGCTATCGTTTGCATTGAATTTTACCACGTGGAGTTTTATTGACAGAAAGAATTTGAAGAAGCAAGAAAAGAGTTGCAAATTGAACTAGATAAGGGTACTTCTATCGAAGGACTACGAAAGAAGATTGCAAAAGGAGAGATACAAACCAAGGTTGCAAAGCAACTAGCTAGGAAGAAGTATTTTACTGTTGAAAGGATTCAGCGCAAGAACAGGGATTTCATGCAGCTTCTCAATAAGCGCTCGGCTGGGCTTGTGGAAGAAAAAATCTCACCCGTGTCAGTCAAACCGCAAGTCTTATCCACGATCGAGTGTTTTGCCCAGGAAAAGGAAGAACAAGGTGGTGATCCTATTGCAAACAAGAAAATTTTCCGGCTTGCTGATAAGGAACTTATGGTGAGATCATGAGGTGCTATTTATTTCTCTGTAGTTTGTTTTAGTTGAAGCAGCACGTCTATTACCTCTCACTCTGTACTTTTGCAAGGTACTCGTAATGAAGCCCACTGGTAAGACAAAAGTTCAATTGGCTACAGATCTCAAAGAGCCAGTTACCCTTCACTGGGCTTTGTCAAAACAATCTGGAGAATGGCTAGTAAGAATTGGAATTTATTCTCCATGAGCATTGTTATCTCACATCTTACTGGGTTATTTGAGTGCAAATAATTGTTTATGCTCTACCCCAATTGTGCAACCTTTTTGTTAATTAACTGTAAAGATCTATGTTTGTCGTAGGCACCACCTCCAAGTTTCTTGCCCCCTGGTTCCACTTCCCTAGACAATGCCAGTGAAACACAATTTGTTAGCATTTCCGGTGATCCAACGTGCCAGGTGTGCCAAGAGAATTTTGATATGGATACTATGCTGAATTGCTGATCTAATTTTGTACTGGATCTAGGTGCAAGCTCATTCTGATGTTAAATTTCAGGTCCAATCCTTAGAAATTGAAATTGAAGATGATAGTTATGTTGGGATGCCATTTGTCCTCTTATCTGATGGGAAGTGGATAAAAAATGATGGTTCAGACTTTTATGTTGAATTCGGTGTTGAATCCAAGCAGGCCCAGAAGGTTGCACTATGATTTATTCCTAAGACCGAATGTTATAGTGTTATGTACAATTTTAGTTTTGGTTTTCTTCATCCCACAACATATTCCAGATATACTGATATGCATTTTCTACTGAATAGGATGCTGGTGATGGTCGAGGTACTGCAAAGGTTTTGTTGGATAAAATAGCCGATAGGGAAAGTGAGGCACAGAAATCCTTTATGCACCGGTCAGTAATCTCTGCCTAATTTAAGTAGTGCTTTTCTGTTTTTGTACGGCAGGCTTTCACCATTTACATCCTGAATTCTGTTAGATGTTTTCACTTCTCCACGTGTTACTAATTTCAGAATGCTACTTACCTTGTAGTATCTGAGGTGAACTACATGTAATGCTTAATTTTAAATGCAGAAGATGGCTTCAGGAAATTAATTTTGGCTGTATAAAGAAGGTTAAGAGTGATATATATTACTTATGTCCGCTGAAATGCATATCAAAGTCATGCGCTTCCTTGTATCCCGCTTGGCGGTACATAAGGGGAAAGACGAGATTAGACCTCAAGGTCAGAACCGGCTGTTTTCTTTCTTTGGCTATGGTTGCCTTGACCAGAGGGTGCCAAACCGTTTAGAATGAACCGTATCAAAAGATCCATTTACCCAGACGGTGTGCAAAAGAGGAAATTGGCCGTAGTAGGCCGAGTTTGACTCTATCGCCTGACGCACAGAGCACGACGCTTGTATTGCTCTCCCACAACCCCATTTTCGCTGTTTAGGCTGCTCCCATTTCGCTCACCGCTACTACGGGAATCGCTTTTGCTTTCTTTTCCTCTGGCTACTAAGATGTTTCAGTTCGCCAGGTTGTCTCTTGTCTGCCCTTGGATTCAGCAGCAGTTCGAAAGGTTGACCTATTCGGGAATCTCTGGATCTTTGCTTATTTTCAACTCCCCGAAGCATTTCGTCGCTTACTACGCCCTTCCTTTCCACATATTTTCTGTCGATATGTGTATGATGTGTCCATTTTCTGTGTGCTTGGGGTGCCCATAAATCTTTGTGTTTTGCTTATTTTGCATCTTTGCCTTGACGTGTTATCATGTTTCTCCCTTTTGTGAGCCATGCTTTTGGAAATATTTTGGTGGAGTGAGCTTCATCCTTATGTCGGTCCTCTCTGGTTTCAGACTATCCCATCTGTGAAAATTATGCTTTTACAGTTCAATGGGGCCATACCTAACATGTCTGCTAGAAATGACTACTGTAGGAGAAAATACCCCTATGGTAGCTAAGGTCCTTTGAATCTGGTTTGGATTTAACAATATGCATTAATTTTCTGGGGGCATTTCTTTTGGGAATGTGTTTTTGGAGGGGTAGGGTGAGCAGAGGGTGAAGGGGGCTGTGTCTATATGTGGAGGGGGAGAGTAATAAAGGGCGAGTGTGGTTCGAAGGGAAGGGTGAGTAGAGGGTGGAGGGTGAGTGTGTTTGTTGGGAGAAGATGATCACTGATGCGTGGGTAGAACTTCTTTGCTTGGCTCTCATTTTTTACCAAGCAAGGTGTAAACCTAGGGCGAATTGGGAAGAAGCGTGTTTGCCTTCCCTCTTGATTTGATAGTCAGGGTGGATCTCTCTTCAGATTGGTGATTTCTTTGTAGTTGACTAATTGGGTGGCCTTCGCATATCAGCTTGGCTACTTTATTTTCTCTAGTTCGGCTGAGGCTTCTAGTGTGATTTGGTCCCAGTCAACCAGGACAGTTGCTTTTTTATTTTTTCAGAGGGTTGGGTGATCTTCTTTTTCGAGCCTTTCTTTGGAATGCTCTTGACTGGTCTTTTTTTATGTTGGTGTGAGGTGTCTAGGCCAACTAGCTCAGTTAATGGACTTATGGTAGAGACACCTGTAATCGTTCTCTTAGGAGTTCCATTATGAGGTACTACCTCCATCCCATAAAAATTGTCAGGCCGGCAAAGCGAAAACTTAGAAATAATGCATTTTCGTTGAAAAAAATTGTAACTTTTTGCCTCTATTTACTTATTATCAATGAGTTCATTTGATTATCTGACAAAGTTTCAAATTTCTTGATAAAAATGTACCTTTTTAAAGTTCTCGTTTTGTGGACCGGACAATCTTTTTGGGCAGATCATAGTAGCTTTTTAGGTGGTTTTTGTATCTTCATGAGGTAGGCCTCTTGTATTTATGTACTTCTCCTTTATTCATACAAATTGTTCACTTATCAAAAAGAAAAATGTGCATTAACTTTCTAGTGGCATCATTGAGGTCATTTATGCTTCTGAGTTTGAACTTGTCTTGAGGCTTACAATGAACTGCCGGTCAGTACATATTGATCAAACTCAGACTGAACTAACATTTTTTTTCTGAAACATGTTTGGGGTTCTTATTTGGTTCATTTTCATTGAATCAAGCTCCTTTCTTCTCAGATTCAATATCGCAGCGGACTTGGTAGACGAAGCCAAAGATGCTGGTGAACTCGGCTTTGCTGGAATTCTGGTGTGGATGAGGTTTATGGCTACAAGGCAGCTCATATGGAATAAAAACTACAATGTGAAGCCACGGTACTTTTATATAAATTCCTTCAGGCATCTCAAAGCTTTAATCGTTAATTTGGACTCCTACAGCTTCCAGATATCACGTTCACTTTATTAGTAATTTCACCAAATTAACTGCCGACCATTTAGGATTTTCCATAAATCAACTTGCCTGATTGTAAAACATTATTTTCTCAAAATAATACTCATCTGCGCTGGACAAAGTTGTTAGATTGCGTGCATTTCCATCCTCTAATTGGACGTGTTACCACATATCCTCACTCTCTTAAAGTGGCTGTGCTTTTTTTTGCCTCTATTTGTTCAGAGAAATAAGTAGAGCTCAGGATAGACTTACAGACTTGCTCCAGAGGGTTTATGGCACTCATCCACAATATCGGGAGCTTTTGCGTATGATTTTGTCTACTGTTGGACGAGGAGGCGAAGGGGATGTGGGGCAGAGAATCCGAGATGAAATTCTAGTTATCCAAGTAATTCATACACACATTTATTGACCTCTCATTATTTCCAGGTGAATGGGCCTTGCAATATTATTACAATTTATGTGTTGACTGCAGAGAAATAATGATTGCAAAGGTGGAATAATGGAGGAATGGCATCAGAAGCTACATAATAATACAAGCCCCGATGATGTTGTCATCTGCCAGGTACAGGAATGCAAATTTTCTTTTATTTACATTACTCATATTTGGCTAACATTTAATGTTCTTGCAGGCACTAATTGATTATATCAAAAGCGACTTTGACATCAGTGTTTATTGGAAAACCCTAAAGGAGAATGGAATAACAAAAGAACGCCTTCTGAGTTATGATCGTGCAATCCATTCTGAACCAAATTTCAGAAGAGATCAAAAGGATGGTCTTTTGCGCGATCTAGGAAATTACATGAGAACATTAAAGGTTGGTCCTTGAGCTTCTCTGGTCCATTTACTGAATTAAAACTCTACTCTGGTGAGTGAATCGTAATCACTGGTAAGAAAAAATTGTGGGAACTGGGATTTTGAAACATGCAAATCTACTTAAAAGTGAAAACTTCTATGGAGTTTTGAAGCACCCAAACTTATCTGAACTGTGCACCTATCTGCAATCCGTGCACTGATATATGCATTCATCTCTTGCTGGTAGTTAGCATTCAGAAGCTATTAATGTGACTATGGGAGTGATCTAGCAGTATATATGTTCCTTTAATCGTGATGAAAATGGTAGACTGTTAAGGGAGAGACTTTCCTTTCTGACAGTTGAGATGATCTCAGTTCTCAACCATATTCCATCTTGATCTAAAATGCAGGCAGTTCATTCAGGTGCAGATTTGGAGTCTGCTATTTCGAATTGCATGGGCTACCGTTCTGAGGTATAGCCAGTAACTTGCTCGACATGTTGATCTTCCTTAATCAGTTGATGAGAACCTTAATTTCTTCAGGGACAAGGCTTCATGGTAGGGGTGCAGATAAATCCTATATCAGGCTTGCCATCTGGGTTTCCGGTACTAGTACTACGCATGTTACTCTTTTTAAGAAGCCTTTATGAGTTCACCCGCATGTGTCAAATCCTAAAATCTTGTTTTACGTGAATTTGACAATTCCTTTAAACAGGAATTGCTCCAATTTGTGCTAGAACATGTTGAAGACAAAAATGTAGAAGCCCTTCTTGAGGTACGATTTTTTTTCCCGCTAGGCTTCCGTTTACGCTGTTATCTTTGTGATTAAGATATATGTTTACACGAGATTCTTGAATTCAGGGATTGCTAGAAGCCCGCGAAGAACTTAGGCCATTGCTTTTTAAATCAAGTGATCGTCTAAGGGATCTTCTGTTTTTGGACATTGCACTTGATTCTAGTATCAGAACAGCCGTAGAAAGGGGGTACGAGGAGTTGAATAGAGATAAACCAGAGGTATGTACTGTTTCCAGCATATCTATATCTACGACTTCATCAGTTTTATAACTGCCCTTTTCCTTTGACCATCTGTCTCCCCAATCTTTTGACCATTGTGGTTTTTCTTTGTTTGTTGACGTACGGTTTTAATAGGCTAATTCCTATAATTGCAGAAAATTATGTACTTCATCAATCTCGTTCTTGAAAACCTTGCACTTTCTTCAGATGAGAATGAGGATCTCATCTATTGCTTAAAGGTAACCAATGACTTGATTAAGTTGTTTACCACTTGCCCATTCTTTAGTAGGTGCACTGATTAGAAAGAACATCGTTAGACCTCCATATTAATCTGAAACAACAGTATGTATGTGGTTACAACGCTTCATCATCTTCATAAGCATGTTCACATGTTTGGATAAGTCCTCTTTTTACCCAATAACCAAAGAGTATTACATGCTGGCAGCTGGAATAATGTCTAATTAGTACAGAATTTCTATATGTACCAATTATGTCAACTGCAACAGGTTTTTGTCTAAATTAATTTGTTAAATATCTATCGCAATAGCAGTAAGGTATTGTGAACGGGTTCCCTGAAACAGAGTCTCTGGGCTGCATTCATCTAGCTTCCCAGACTCCTGAGTGAAGGAATGTCGTGCACTCGTCTGCCTATTTCTATTTACCATCACTTGCTTTGGGGGTTACACATTGTCCTTTCAGTTATGATCGGACTTCTTTTCTGCTTTCATGTTATGTCCATTTGTGCTTGCTTTTCCAGAGCAACATGGTTGGACTAAGTTATGGTCTCAAATGTTTTCTTTTAGAACGACCAATCATTTGTTATCCGTGTGCAGTCACATCATTCTAAATATGAATAAAACAAACAAGGGCAGTCTAGAATGCACTGATGTGTGTTGCATCATACCCATCTTGTATTTGTTAAAGTTTCGTCTGACGTTTGGGTTGCCCAAGCCCAACCCTAGTTTTGGTTGCCCACTAATTATTAAGTCAAAAAAATAGAATGACATACAGGTCAGAAAAGTAATCAAGGTTACATTGGACTTTTAGATTGAACAACATCACAAAATCACAAACAAAATGTAACTCTGGTTATATTGCTATACTAGAAATTGCCTGTGCCTAAAGGCACGATGCAACGCGTTCTTAACCCAACTAAACTGAATCACCCTTCCCTATTTCCACACTACTCGATGAACCTAATTTCTCCAATAAGTCATTTTCTCGAAAAAACCTCCAACATGATCCATCTAGAAATTGCCCGTGCTTAAAGGCACTATACTAATAAACACATTTCAACAAATAAGTTGATAGGGAGCTAATATTGAATCGACATTTGTGACTCACTAATGTATGATGTCCATTAAAGATAAATAAATGCAACTCTTGATCACTAACATTCGACCACTCTTTACATGCTCTAAGGATTAAATACAACTAATGAGAAGCTTTGAAGGAAAAGGTCTTTAATGAAAGAATAAAGCTTTATCAATGCCTTCAATAGTGCCAGTCCCATGACCTTCCAACAAATGGTGGGTACTTCAATAGTGCAAGATCCGATTCAAAAAAAACTTTCCGTTCCATTTTTGTAAGCAAAATTTTCATTTGAGTCATCGTACTAACTTATCGAAGAACTCATTTTCAATTGAGATTAGGCAATCCACTTAATCTCTCTTGTGACATGGTACTACAAAAGTATGTTTTTATCAACTTCAACTTAGAAAAACTCCTCTCCATTGAAGCAACTGTAACCGGCAGTGCTAACCTTAATATTTTAAGGACCCAAAGCAAACTCCCACTATTGGCCTCCTACTTCTTCAAGAGTTCTTTTAAACAAACTATAAATAAAAAAATTCAAACAAAAAGGATAAAAAGAGAAACGTAAAAAGATAGGATTGCAAGAGTATGTCTTGAAACAAATAAGAAAATTTACTTTGTAATTTAAATATAACTTGTGTGAAAAAATAAATAATAAACTATGTGAATTCGCCCTTTTTTTTTTCCACCATTTCAATTTTTTTCTAATTCAATGTAAGAAAATAATGGTGGATTTTTTTTTTTAATTCAATGGAAGAAAATTCTCTTCTACATTATTGTTGTGCTTGTTAAATGCAACATTTTTAACAAAGTGTAATTGAGTAATGTGGTTTTTGTAAAATTGTGGATTGGGAGGGGAAAAAAAGGAGCCATAAATAATGTTAAGTTAGAGTGTATTTGTTATGTGTATTGTTTCTAGGGGTAGTTTAGTCATTGTACCTTTGTCTATATATATACACATGTGTGAGAAAGGTAAACCCTAATTTCTCACATTTTCAGTCATCTCTCTACGTTTGTTCATGGTATCAGAGCTCCGATCATGGATTGGGCTTCGTAAAGGATGATGTTTGTGACTTTATCTTTGATTGGTTCTCCATTGTTGATCAAGAAGAGAAACCCCACGTTGTTCGTCTCCTGTACGTGAACGAGGAAGAAGACCCAGTCTTTAGACACTCATTGTTTGAGTCGTAACCCACTGGGTCCTCATCGTACATACCGTACGACCTCCGACGAGTACTGTACGAGCCCCGGCGAGCTCCAACGTCAACTGTACGACCTGTATTGGGCTCGAAATTGACTGTTCACCCTCCGGCAAGCACTGGTTGAGGTCGTAACCCACTAGGTCTTCATTGTATCTACCATACGACCTCCAACGAGTGGTGTAGGAGCTCCGGCGACCCCTAACGAGTGATGTACTACCAGTATTGGGCTCCGGCGACCTCCAACGAGTGGTGTAGGAGCTCCGGCGAGCTCCAACGACCACTGTACTACCTGTATTGACCTTCGATGAGCTCCCCGACCACTGTACACGCTCCGGCGACCTTCGAGAACCTCCGGCGAGCACTGTACACCCTCCGGCGATCTTCGAAAACCTCAGGTGACTCCCGTACGACCTCTGTTAGCACTTGGAATTGACCCAACAATCTTCAACCACCTCTGGTATCTACGTTACTGATCTGGAAGCCTTTTGACCTTTGTTATCACTTGGCTTGGTCTTTCTAGTCGTTTTTTTTTACCTTGGGGTGGTACTGCTTGTTACAGCAGCCTGTTATTGTTTTTCCTTGTTGCTATGGCTGAAATTCCAAAAAGGGGTGAGGTTCCTAGCAGTAGCAAGGATGAGTTGAATCGTGTTGGGACCTCCCCACTGAATATTTGCAAGTTGGATGGCTCCAACTATTTGCTTTGGTCTCGCAGTTTTACTTTTGCTATCACTGCTAATGGCTTGTTGAAGTTCATCACGGGGACTGTTCCACAACCAGCAGCTACTAGTCCAGACTTTGCAATATGGACTACTCAGAATGCTCAAGTCATGACTTGGTTATTCAACTCTATGATACCCACTATCAGTCAAACCTACTTGTTTCTTGACACTCCACACCAGGTTTGGACTTCTGTGGCACAAACTTATTCTCAAAAGGGTAATGATGCTCAGGCTTTTGAGTTGAGGCAGCGACTACAGGGGTTGGACCAATACCATCGGTCCTTAGCTAAGTATTATGCAGACTTGAAGGGCATGTGGCAGGAACTTGACTACTATAAAAGCTTCCACCCAGTTTGTACTGCTGATGCTACCACATTTCAACAAATGGTTGAAGAAGAACGTATCTATGACTTCCTTGCTGGCCTTAATATGGAGTATGATCCGATTCAAGTACAAGTATTAGGTCGTATTCCTTTTCCCACTTTAGCAGAGGCTTATGCTTGTGTTCAGCAGGAAGAAAAAAGACGGAGTGCTATGGTACATGTTTCTCTTCCGGACCGCTCGGCTTTGGCTGCCATTCCTACTCACGGGATGGGCAGGCTACTCAGAATCAGGTTGGGGATAAGAGTAGTTCTATTGATCGCGATTTGCTTCAGTGTGACTATTGTCACAAGACTCGACACACCCGAGAGTTTTGCTGGAAGCTCCATGGGCGTCCCTCTCGCGGATGGGGTGGTAGTCGAGGTGGTGGTCGCGGTTCTCATGCACATATTTCGGCTATTGAGACCCTGTCTGATCGAAGTGGAGGTCAGTCACATGCTTCAGTGTTCGATAGCTCTTCTGGTGGTGCTCTTTCTTAGGGGGAGTTACAAACTCTCAGGCGCCTTATGACCAAGCTTGACACTTCATCTACTACGGCTTCTGCTTCCTCTCACATTGCCCACACAGGTATTCAAGCTAGTGCATCTATTGCTTCCTCGTTGCTTCCTTGGATAATAGATTCTGGCGCTACTGATCATATGACAGGTTGTTCTTCCCTTTTTGATTCATATTCTCCATCTTCTGGTAAAGATAAGGTCAGAGTAGCAGATGGATCCCTCTCTTCTATTTCTGGGAAAGGTTCCATCAATTATTCTCCAAGTCTGTCACTTACTTCAGTTCTTCATGTGCCAAGTTTTTCCACTAACCTTCTCTCAGTTAGCAGTCTTACTCATTCTTTAAACTGCTCAGTGACATTTTTTCCTACTCATTGTGTCTTTCAGGAACTAGATACGGGGAGAACGATTGGCAGTGGTAAAGCTCATGGTGGGCTATATTTTTTGGAACCTACACCTAATCCGGTCGTTACACCTTGGTCATGTGGGCAAGCTCTTGAAGCGGGTGTAGGCTCGGCTCTTCCGTCACTGCATCAGTGGCACCGTAGATTGGGTCACCCATCCTTTGGGATTTTGGAAAAACTTTTTCCCAGTTTAGTTAAACATTGTACTAGGAATCAGTTTTTTTGTGAAGCGTGTAAACTTGCAAAACACAAACGCTCATTTTATGCTCCTGTTAATCAACGAAGTGAATCTCCATTTATGGTTATACATTATGATGTTTGGGGTCCTTCCCCCGTCACTTCTCTTTCTAGCTGTCGTTGGTTTGTTACCTTTATTGATTGTTATTCCCGTGTCACTTGGGTTTATTTACTTCGGGCTAAAAATGAGGTTTTTTCGTGCTTTAAATCTTTTCAGCAAATGGTGCGTACTCAATTTGATGCTACCGTTAAAGTTCTCCGTAGTGATAATGGGACTGAGTATATTGATGGGACCTTTCGGGCATATCTTAATGACTCTGGCATTCTTTTTCAGACTACTTGTG
>JAXBDA010004243.1:0-29927 GCA_036023075.1 Gaultheria prostrata | reverse complement strand
TTTTTTTTTACGAATCTTCGCGTTAGACCTTAAAAATACATTCTAAACGCATCTAACGGTTCGGATTGTCGAAATTCAATCTCGAACGAAAAATTCCTTACATAAGCTATGTAAGGGAGCCCCTATATATATATATATATATATATATATATATATGTATATATATGTCCATGGAAAAACTTAAATCAGTTATCGATATAGGAATACATATGGTTCGACTCCTGCTATGTGTGTATAAATCTTGCATCGACCACTGCGGATGAGTGAAACCGGGTTAAAATTCGCCACCCGGTCATCCTTACCTATCGAACAACGACCAAACAAATTTACTTTTCAGGGCCGGCCTTGTGGGCAGGCGGGGAAGGCCAGGGCTTGGAGCCCACAAAAAATGGGCAATTTTTTGGGCCCCAAGGTAGAGGAATATGTTAAATATTAAGTATACCAAGTATTTAACAAATAGCTCTTTGTGGTGTAGTGGAATGAATGGTGTCATCTATATAGGAGATTGTGTGTTCAATTCCCTCTTCCTACATTTTTACGCGAATAATTTTTGAGGTAGTACAAAAATTTGTTTCAAAATAAGAGGGCGATGTGAGGTTGGAATCCACACCCTAGGATTCCCACACCATTGCAAGCAAGTGCCATTGTACCACAAAACCGTTTAGTTTTTCATCTCGAAAAATAATTTATATTGAAAAATTGAGAGGTCTTATTTTTTAAACTTGACTGGGGCCTCATAAACCTCAGGGCCGAGACTGTTACAATTGTGCAGTAAATTTTTCACAGATATCAAGATCATTCATCAATTAATTGTGAACAATAAAAATAAAAAGTTTGTCGGTGAAATGGAACTACAACATCGAGCCAGCTTATTAGAAGAGCGACTACTTATGAGAGAGAGAGACAGACAGACAGACTAGGCTATATTGGTCCAAGTGGCATCCATGACTTGTATCACCTTTCTACCTCGTAATTATTCAACACTAACCACATAGTGACCAGTTTGCGGTGGGATCTCAACACGTATATACCTTTCACCGTACTCCGTGAGTTTATGGGATGTTTGGAAGTTTACTTTTCAATTTTTTATTTTTGGCTTTTTGCTTTTTGTCGTTTTGAATTATGGTCAGAATGAGTTTTGAATCTAGGAAGAGTGTTTTGGAGAAATGTGCAGAATGCATTTTACAAGTGGAGAATGTGAGTGGAGAAGTTGAAAAGTAGGTCCAAACCTCTTTTTCACTTCTGCTCTCCTTTGTGCAATTTGGAAAACATGTTTTCAGAGAATGAGTTTTGGGTTGGATGTGTCAAACACCCAAAATAAAAAAAGAAGAAATAAAAAATGCAAAAAAGTCTCCCAAACACCCTCTCACCAATAGTTAGCCTCCTTTGGAAAAAATCTGAAATTGATTTTTTGGTTTATTAGTTTTGTTTTTATTGAATTGTTTTTTGCGTTTAATAATTTTGCGTCACGTTTTTGTGATTTATTGGTTCCTCTCGACGAGACGAATCTAAAAAGTATAAAATTATGGTCAAAACTAATTTTTTTTGTATAAAGCCAAAAATATGTAGATTATTGGACTAATTTTGACTTTATTAAAAAAATAATTAATTTTCACCATAATTTCATATTTTTTAGATTCCTCTCGTCGAGACGAACCAATAAACTATAAACATCGACGCAAAACTAACAAATGCAAATTTTTTTTAAATAAGAACAAAACAAATAAAACAAAAAAACCAATTTTAATTTTTTTGCCAAAGGAGGCAAGTCCTCTAGCTCCACCTCGCCTTAATTCCCAATTCCGGTGCTCCTTCCTTGTCCAATCCATCCTTGACACTGAAATGAAAACACTACAAAGAAAAAGTCCAGACTATATAATCACTCATACCCTCACCTCACGTCAATCGATGATGGAGATTCCACCTTACTGACAGAGTCAGGGACCAGTAGGGCGGTCGCTTTTTAAGAAAAAAAAAAAATTCTTTAGTATTATATAAATTTTTTTTTCGAATGAATTATATAGATTTGTCCTTGCAAAGTATTTGAAAAAAATATTCAAACCTGCATAATAGTATTTTTTGGCTCCTACCCTGATACTAATGCAGTAGTAGACAGTAGTTGCATAATCCTTAGAAAACACCTTCATGTATTCGAGGATGCTACAGTGATGATGGATATTCCACCACCATACATAGTGTTCCGCGCTTTTGTATAAGAAAATCCATTTGATACAAAATGACGTTGTTTTGAAAGATCGATTAAAATTAAAGATGCTCCAATCATTTCAAAATATATTTTATTACTCGGTCAATAAATATGTTTCGTTTCAACTTCTGCATGGCGGAAAGCTGGTTTCATTGCCGGAATGCACTCAATGTGGCGTCGATACTCTTTCTCTTTACTAGACTGATGACCATACACACTACCGAATATTCGAGTCACAAATACTCAGCGAAAACCAAAGTCGCCACTTGGTTAATTATAGGTCCAAGAACGTTGAAATGACTCTATATATGACCACAGATGTGTCTAGGGGCTAAGGTACCGAGTCGAAAGGTGTTAGGCACCCATTGCGCCTAATCAAAATGATTGACATCTACTCATCACCATTGGTTTAATTTGTTTCTATCCTAAATGCATTAGACAACTCAAGCAAACAGATAGGTAGATTTTAGTAAAACGTTTTGAAAAGATTATCTTTTTGCAAGAGGGAGAAAAAAAAGCCATTTGAAAAACTACCTCTGTTCGATGCAACAACCAAAAAGGAAAACAAAAGCAGAACGACCTATGAATGGGAACCCGAGGCTGAATAGTTCATTATCATCCTACATCCATAGGTGATGATAAACAACCATCCTCGGTCTCTCGTACGATACTAACACATGCAGAACAAAATGATTAATTCGTTGTTACGAATGCGAGACAGGGTACCTACTTCTAAGGGTTCTATCCTAACGTGAACATGATAGGGGCTTGAATTGAACGGGCACATGCGATATGAGATACTAAACTAAACATGATTAAATGAACTCAGGGTACATGCATGCATAAACAAAAAACGGGTTTAAACGGGAAACTTGACCAAATTAGAAAACTATCCTAAAATAGAAACTTTTCAAACATAGAAACCATATGCATGCTTGGGGTTCGACACAAATTAGAAAACTTTCCTAAAATAGAAACTTTATAAATATGGAAACCATATGAATGTTCCGGGTGCGACACGAATTAGGAAACTTTCCTAAAATAAAAACTTTATAAATATGAAAACTATATGCATGTAGGGTTCGAAATAAATTAGGAAACTTTCCTAAAATAGAAATTTTCTAAATATGGAAATTTTATGCATGCGGGCTACTCATGGAGGGTCCATGAGGGCAGAACGACTAATTAATCATGCGGTATGCAAATGCAGGGACAAAACGGTAATCTGACATGATGGGACAACACGGGCAGCATAACTGCCGGGGATGGGTGATATGCATGGAATAATATGGACAGCCTAACGACAGGGGCCGAAACATAAATATGCATGTGAACAGGGTAAATTAATATAACATTTACTTGTGCTTTTGTGGGCAGCATAACGACAGGGTACGTTATGTGCGATGGACCATTCGGACAGAGTAATGACAATGCTGAGGTTTAAATTATGTGCAGGTGGTGACTACGTGCAAGTGCATGTATACAAAGCTATATTTAAACTATACTAATCATGCAAGGGCAAAACGGTAATTGTACATGCTTTACAATTATCTAACCAAAATCAAGTCCTAGGACATGCATCTACTAAAACACAAAAAAACAAACCCTAAGCATGCATACTAAATGAAATAAATAAGTAAAACTGAATAAAACTAAACAAAGTAAAAGATGCTAAATAATAAAGAAAATAAAGAAAGGAAACATGCCTTGACTGAACTGGCCGCTCTCAGGAAGCAACCAAACTGAACTAGACCACCCTCACAAAGGCAGACTTGATGCAAGACTTCTAACCGGCAGCCTTCCGACGTAGAAGAAAAACAAGAGTAACTAACCCGAATGTATTCCAAGTTTGGACCAAGGATTCACAAGTGTTTACTGATACTGGTGTCGGGTGTTTCAACCAGATGTATCGGTCTGTTGGTGTGTTTCAACCAAGTGTATCTGAAAACTGTGGCGGGGGAAGGTATTTATAAGAGGATTTGAGAGCAAATTAAAACACTTCTAGTTTTTTGATGTGGGATTCATGAAAATATATTTTTTCTATACACAAAGGCGGTGGCACGCAAATCTAGAATGTTCTGAATAACAAAAAAAATTATTTTTTTAAGGCCGGACCGGCCTTGGGTTAGAGTCGGATCGGCTCTGGTGCTGGCTCGGGCTAGTTCGGGTGCATTTGGGTTTACTTTGACGCGTTTTGTGTCGATTTTTAGGTAAAAAAATAGCGACGGATTGGGCTAAAAAGAAGACTTTTTGCGGGTTAAAAATAAAATAGTTTTGGGGCAAAAATTACTCAACATATTTTAAAAAATCACTCCGCACAGAACTCAATAAAAACTTTCGGGAATTCGGTGAAAATATATTTTGAAAATCTTAGTGAAAGAAAACAACGATAGGCTACCATAAGACGTCCATGCATCATGTCCATCATTACGTGGTGAATAAAATCGATACCAACATGTTCATCATCGGGCGACGGCACAACCAAAGGGCCTAAGTGTTACGGACAACCAAGGTGGGGTATCTACACCGTGATCCGCCACTCTAGCATCCGTCCTGTCTAAAGAATCTCCGCAGCTCCCCTCTACTCACACTAGAGGCTCAATTCGCCAAATGATCTCACACATGATCTATGAAGAGGCTGACTCCTTCTTTGACAGCGCATCCCTTGCCGAGCTCCACCATACCCCCAAACTGGGATACACCACTCGTGAATCCAGAACGTCTTCTAATCCTACTAGATCTCCGTGGCTTAGACTGATCTACCGCTCTGACAAGCACCTGTGTCATTCCCAAAACGGGCGTCTCTGCACCCCAACTGCGTACACCAATCGAATGAATGTATCCCTACAAGCCAGATCTTCCACTGTTAATCACAATCCTACACCCCCTAACCGGAGTGTCCGCATCCAAAACCTGGATGCTTCTGTACCGCCAACAACGAGACCAAAGTATCATGCATCCCCCTGTAACCCAGAAATAGCATCAGCGAAAACAACCGATGGAGCTACACCAGCTTAACATCCATAACCTGTCTTTAAAAACCCCAGGATGCCTCGTCCAATCTGAACTTGGATGATCCGCACCTCTAACCAAGATGCCTCTATCCGCATTTGCCAATCATCGAACCACCGTGCCCAATTACAGGACACAATCTGCGACTCCCTCTCTCCACACATGCGGCCGCATATCTGCTTTGCTCCTTACTTTGTTATTTTATAGCGTGCCCAAAGCGTAGGGCTAATGTCGGAGTTAGCAATTTACGGGTAAGACCGGATCGAATCCACAGAGACCGAACATACCGAGCGTGAAATTTATCTTGCGCGTGATGGTTTTTAGCCTTGAAGCGGCAAACTTTGACTTGTGATTTTGGGTGGAATTCTCTTGACTTCGAGAACGACTTGGAATTGATTGAAAACTAAATTAAACTAAGGCAAGGTCTAGGGGATTTCAAAACCCATGACTTGGGCCAATTCATTGTCCTCTAATATAACCGGCTCGGAGATGTCGTTAAACATCATCTCCGAATGGAAGGTTTGGAACTTAAACTCATTTAAACTAGAAATGGTGTTTTGCAAAGACTAGGAATTTTCGGTTCATTTGGCAAACGGCCGAGTTGACATTGCCCTAAGCATCACACATGCCAAGTAGATAAACCCTTGGCTACGTGTGATCAAAGAGATTAACAAACCCTGTCTTTGGTACATAAAATTAATCCTAATTCTTTGCTAAACAAACGATGTGTACAACATTGCGAGGAAAGCGAATCAACCGGAGTCACGAGGTGTTAATCACCCCATGACGAAGCTTACGTAAGCTACTCACACAACATACTAGAAGATTTGACTAGAATTTTGAAGGAATTAAATAACATGACAAATATGAAAATAAACTTGATTTCTTGAAAGATCTAAGTAGTCGGAACAACTTTAAACCTAAGGTAATTAACCAAACACAACTATTTAAGTGAGATTTTAATAGAGAAAGCTAGAAAATGAAGACAAGATTTAACCGACGAAAATGTAAATAAACTCGATTTATATGAAGATCCAACGATTACAAAAACTATTAATAAACGAGAAATGAAACGAAACTAAAAACTTACTAGAGTTCTTGAAGGAAAATGAAAGCTTAAAGCTATGGAGGATTTCTCCTAAAACTAAACTAAACTAGGGAGGGAGAGAGGGTAATGAGGGAGAGAGGGAGATATATTTATACAAGAAGCCATTCTCTCTCCTCAAAAATACAAAAAGTAACCCCTAAAGTGGAAACTTTCCACTTATGGAAAGTATTAAAGTAGCTTTAATGCTGCCTGGATCACATCTGTATGGATACAGAAGGGGACTGTATCGATACAAATCTATATTTTTTTCCCATGTCAAGCTTCTGTATCGATACAAATCTTTCTGCTCAAATTCCATTTTCCCTGGCCTTCATCTGTATCGATACCAGGGGGACTCTGTATTGATACACTTGGTCTTTTGCTTGCTTCTTCATCTCTAGGCCACCCCTTTGGCCTTGTGTGCTACCAACCTCTTCCAAAATACCTCCAAACATTGTGCGAGCCTCGAGAAGGGTAGCACTTGGGTTCGTGGACACTTGGGTACTTCCGGATTGCACCGGTAGTCTTTGTAAGCCTTGGACACGACCTTAGCCTTCCGACTTGATCTCGTGACTTTTAAACTCCCCGAGCCTTAGCCAAATCTTTATTCTTGGCTCTCGAAGCTCGGTAATGGGGTGCCATGGGGCCTTTGGCCCTCAGGTACTTGTGATGCTTCCCAAAGTGCTCTAAAACGCACTTATTCGCTCGAATGTACCTGAAACCTACAAAATGCACCTTGCACAACATCAATCATAAAAAGGCACTAAAGGGCGTGCATGTGTGATCTAAATGAGCTAGATGAGCCCAGATATGTACAATATTAGGGGCTCATCAATATCCCAGAGAGGATCTAGTCACAAAATCACAGAAGGAATAGAACCTCATGATGCATCATCTCATCTCCATCTTAGTCCCTCTGTCTGGAGCCCCCGTGAACAAATCCTTAACAACCAGTTGCTCGCCATCTGCGCAGACTATCAACACACAATCCAATTCGGTACCCAGCATGCATATACGTCTCAGGTCGTGACTCCTCGTACTCTCGTGCTTCTCCCTGTGTGTCCCTGCAACTGCTGCTCATCCTGTCCACGTCATAAAACACCCCTACTGCCTGACCGTGTTTGACATCAGCTCCAACTACCACTGCACTCCTACAAGCCTATACGGTGGCCCTCATCCGTTAGACTAGAAATCACCATCCGATCAGCTCCTCCTGCAACCGGAATCACAGCTGCATCTTTGGATGATAGGTCTTCGAACCCGATTGAACCAGACTGCTTCCGATCACTGTTGATTACCTCTAATATGTCGCTCTAGTAAGCGCTTGTGCCATTAACTAATCAAGCGTCTCCACACCCCTAATTCGAGATGCAACACTCAAGATAATGTATCCTTGCTCACTATACTCCAACTGATCACCACCAACCTCCGATCTCTACTACGTCTGTACAATGCTCTTGGTGTGTAGCTCTCCAACGCTACCCACCTCTTCCACCACCTTTTTGTGGTCCTCCTTCACTCTCATCAACTCTCCCAGGTCTCTTCCTGCTTGTTGGTTCATCTACGTTCCTTTCCTAACTCTCTCAGCACCACTTGGACTTCCATCGGATCTCCATGATCTATCGCTCTAACAAGAGCCTGTGTCACTAACCAAATGAGCATCCATGCACCCCCAAACTGGAGTATAAAACTCGAAAGAGTGTATCCATGTTTCCGACCGCAACTAATCATCGCTGGTTTGCCTCCGACTCAACACCATCCCATTCGATCGACCATAACCGTATCTGATCCTCCTCGATCTCTCGATTTGGACGTGTCTAGAACCGTAAAATTTGACTCGAATCCTCCAAATCCGAGTCCACCATTGGATCCGGAATAGTCCAACTAGTTGGGAACAAGCCTCCTCACAAACCAAAACGCCTCCAAACGTCCGATTCTGGCTCAATCCTGCAATAACACCTGCTTCCGAGCCTCTACACGAAAAGGGACTGCGGGGTTGGATATGGAACATTGGGAGAGTCAAAATTGACTACTCACACATGAAAAACGAAGCTGTATCAGCTCCGAGATCACGAAAAACCCATGAACCATTCTCCAAATAACCCCAAAATAACCTCTGGACTGGCATTGACCCTTTTAACCTAGCAACTGGCCCCTTTGAACCCTTTGATCTGACCCTTTTGACCCAAATTAAAGGACCAAATAGTTCAAAAGATTCACTGACTGACCCCCTTGTTGACATGATGTAGTACCACGTTAGCAATGACCGACTGGCGTGGCCTTTGACCACACAACGTGGCGTTGACATGTCGCCAGCATGGCAACACCGTGGCATGCGTGCACCTCACGCACGCGTGACCCGACTCACCGTCTTCCTCCTTTAACATGTGTACACCACGACGCGTGTGGATCTGACTCGCAAACACGCGCCACCTTCTTTCGCCGCCTGCGGTCAACTGCAGCAACCTCTGACAACGATTCACATACCCCCATCATCATCTCGATGGGACAAACCTTACCAAGTGTTCAAATCATGTAACCGATCAATTTTGATCCGAGCCCAAATTCAAACACCTCTCGCCTCCGTCTGCCACCCTTCAAACCGCATGTGCGCCCATTTTTGGTGACGAAACCCGACGGCGAGCACACCGGTGGACTCGTCTCGATAAGCGAACAAAACCCCGTGAGCAAAACCTCTGTGTGAGCACTTTCGTTTATTTTTTTAATTTTGAACCAGTGTTTAAACCGCGCATCCGGTGACCCTACTTTCGTTTAACACGCGACACCAATTTGTTGTGCTTTCTGGTCTCACATGCACACAAACACGCACAAGAAATCTGAAGATAACTCCCTTATATATGTTCACAAAATATACAAGATAAAAAACCTCTCTGGGGAGCCACACTCGACTCCAGCTCCAGGAAAGCCGCAACTGGCTCCCCGTCTCACTCTCAGCCACTGTCTCTCACATTATACTACGACACGCAATGATAAGAGACACTAGAAGAGTATGTATAATCTTAGGATTAGTTTAAATAAACCTTAACAAATCTTGAGCCTAAGTCCATCCGACCCACACCGGGTGGATCCCAACATGTATATATATATATATATATATGTAATGCGGTTATGAAAAGCTCTCTATAAGGAGATATTTAGTTTGTAGTTTTGGTGTTTAATTAGATGCGCAACAAATCTCCGAAGTATTTTGTAAATATTGAATATGGAAGGACTCTTTGAAGTTTGTAACATAAAACAATGTAAATTTGAATGTGAACGTACGAGCTGCTTTAAATAAGGACAAATTAAATTGCGTAATTCTGTCCCACTACACAGCTGTAGTGCATGGGTGTACTATATCATTTGCAATCCGCAAAAACCACTATAATAATGAGGTGACTTTACAGAAAAAAGTTAAAAAAATTAAGCTATCGACTTTACCTGAATCATGCACCCGTCACTACTATATATAAGCTGTTACAAAAACTTAAACACATCAAAGTTTTAGATATATATTCCACCGTAGCTAGCTAGCCTTTGAGTGAATTCCAATTCAAAACCCATCCACATAACATAATGTCTTTTCCCAAAGCAAAAAACTTGTTGCAAAGCTTTCGCATGGACAAGTTTGAAAAAGGTGATCATCTCGGCTTCTTCTCCAGTGATCATCACATCCTCCCTTCTCTCGGAGCAAGAATCAACCAATCAAAAGAACTATCGAGATTTGTAATTTCCCCATTTAGTCCTCGTTATAGGTGACGATGCCCTCTTAACTCTGCGTGCTTAATGTTTTCTCAAAACATTTTTCACAAGTTATTTCTCACAATAGAACATTTATTTATACTTGTTTTTCTCTCGAGGGGATTCATAAACCATGAACCAAACAAGTTTGCGCGGAAACTCAAAACATAAAACAAGAAATCAAAACCTGTGCCAATTAAACTTAAATTTCTTTGTTCTTATTTTCAGGGCTTGGGAGATGTTCTTGATTGTTCTAGTCGTTTACTCTGCCTGGATCTGTCCATTTGAGTTCGCATTTCTGACTTGCAAGGAAGATGCCCTTTTCATTATTGACAGCGTCGTTGATTTCTTCTTTGCTATTGATATTATTCTCACTTTCTTTGTGGCATATCTTGACAACGAATCTTATGTTCTCGTTGATGATCGCAAGAAAATTGGAATAAGGTCTTTAAGCCAGCAATTTCGATAGTTATTGCTCTTTTTTCCTAAAAATTTAGTGCAGTACGCAAATTTTGAAAATGTTTCATGCATAATTAATTATAATTTTTTTTTTTTTGCACCAGACTAAAAAATTCTATGAATTATTTACATTTTGGTGTAAAAAATGAAAATATAATACACTGGCACACTTGATATTCCGATTTACAAATTAAGAACTTCTATCGGCAAGCATTATTACAAGGACTTGTCGTATGGACTAAAAATTTTGGGACGGAGGAAGGATCGAGTCGTGTTTTCTTTGCAAAAATAAATTAAATTAATGACTCTTGCTTTCACACCAAATTACAGGTACATGTCAACATGGCTTTTTTTTGACATGTGTTCAACATTTCCATTCCAACCCATCATCAGCCTCTTTTTCAAAGACTATAGCAATGGAATTGGCTGTAAATTATTCAACATGCTCAGACTATGGCGTCTCCGACGAGTCAGCTCTTTCTTTGCAAGGTCCATCTACTCAAACCCCATTTCTGGTTTAGTTTCCAAGATATATAGGGCATGCAAAACTATTCCGACTGCCTTTTTTAACGTCTTTTTTGAGTTTTTTTTTTATTTGCCTGAAACTTTGTGGGTTAATCATTCATTTTCACTAGGAGAATCTAAAACATATATACAAAATTACTATAGGAAAGAAAAAAACAATCACCAAAGACCAAAAAAAAAAAGAAAGAAAATACAAAAAAACTCACTTTCTTTTTGAACGCCTTTTCGAATTATTATGTTTTAGCTTAGGTCTATATTTTTATGTTTTTTTAATTCCTCTCCTGAGACAAACAATTAATTCTAAAAATTTGATGAACAGCTTAAAAAAATCATTAACGTCAATACTGTCAATTGTATGTAAGATATTTTACTAATTTATAGTAACATTTTCTTTCCTTCAGACTAGAGAAGGACATCCGCTGCAGCTATTTCTGGACTCGGTGTACAAAACTCATATCGGTAAGTGACAAAAAATTTACCAAGTTTCTATGGGACACTAATGTCACACAAAATTAATGAAACAAAAATTTTAACAACATTGATTTACTTCCACACGTTCTACTTTTTCAGGTTACATGGAGTGTTGATCTGTGAAAAGTATGTACAAATTAAGATGAGAATTCCATATATAATATGACATTAAAATAAGAAAATTAATTAACTTTGAGATCTATATATGCTTTCAAAAATTTTCTGACCAACAAGAAAGGTGCCCCCCCCCCCCCCCCCAAAAAAAAAAAAAAAAACTATGGTTTATGGAAATGGCTCCTTTGCAATTGGGTTTGGACGGGAGAGAGCCGCCCGTTTAATTTCAGTCGTATCAAAGTACTTTTGATTTGATGGTTCCTAGCTATTTAGGTAAAGTCCTTCACCGGCAACGCAAGAGTCTTATAGAACGAAATGAACTTTTGGGTCGTTTACTCGAGTCCACTTTAACGATCACAACTACCATCTTTTAAAACTTGTTGAGAACATCAATATGCTAAGAATTACTACATTGATTGGGTTTAGCCGATTTGATTTCGGAACATTTATCTGGAAGAGTTTTTGACATAGGCTACGGAGCCAAGATTTTTGCGTAGGGGGACGATTATAAACAATCAAAAAAATTAAAATACAGAGAGACAACGATGTGAATTTTTACCAACTCCAAAAAATACAGAATAACACCAATACATATAAAACTAATCATATTTCTTATATCAACTTAGATTCTTAATCCTATCTACTTAAATCAGTAAAGAGTTTTGGGCTTTCAAAATTTCAATCGGCCTTAGTTTTTAAAAGTGAATGAGCTAAGTGAGTTGGGTTATAATTTTTGGGCCTTCTTTTATTTAAAATGACTTAATAAGACCTCAATAAGACCAATTTTAGTACAAAGATGTTTATTAGCTCGAAAAATATTAAAGCTATTACTATTATTTTTTTTAACGAAAAAATGGAGGGGATACGAGACTTTTTATTTTGATACATATACTTTCAATCTAATAGAAGGACTTTCTTAAATTCTAAGGGGGACGACTACCCCTACTAACTACCCCTGGCTCTCTCCTTAGATATAGCATTGCAATCTTTTTTTCTCCGGATAAATTTATCTCTTGAAACCACACCAACCAATGGCCAATCAACATACTTTTTTGCTTTGTTTTATGTTCTCCATGAGTGGTAAAAAGTAAGCAATTAAGTCTAATCATCAAAGCAGGCCCTAGAAGGGCTCACAAACGGTCTAAACTTGACCGTCAAGTCCATCCAAATTCGAAACATAAACTTATAGTACTAATTTTCTTTCTTTGTGTGTTTTTCAGGTTACTCTGTATGTAGTACATTTTGCTGCATGCTTTGACTACATGCTTGCAGATCGATATCCAAATCCAGAAAAAACCTGGATTGGTGCAGTCTACCCAAATTTCAAACAAGAGAGCATTAGGGACAGATATGTAATTTCCATTTATTGGTCCATCACAACATTAAGTACTACTGGCTATGGGGACTTGCATGCTGAGAATATCAGAGAGATGTTATTTAGTAGCTTTTACATGCTATTCAACTTGGGTTTCACAGCATACCTTATTGGGAACATGACAAACCTTGTTGTTCATTGGACCAGCTACACAAGAAATTTTGTATGTTCTTCTCTTGTCTACTAGCATTATTTTATCTTCTCTTTCCTACTAGTGTTAGGAGTCTGATCCACCTGAAATCCGTCCTGTGTGTGCATAGGCCCAATCTGTTGGGGGTCTCCACGGACTTCACCATATCATATGGATCCAATATACTTGAATGACCCATGTGGATCAGACTCCCAACAACTAGTAGTACTATTTTATGTTACTTTCAATTTTTTTTTTCCCGATGTACCTTTTGTCAGTTTTAATAAATTTTGTTGCTGATCAAAGTTTTTTTTTAATTTTTTAATTTTATATGAGTTTTTCTTTTTCAACAACTTACTTTCAAATGATATTTCAGCACCAGATTATACTGGACGAATTCTCTTCACCAATTGATCATGGCATCGTTTGCTTAAACTTGTCTGTTTTGATTTTGTAGAGGGATAGAATCCAAGCGGCTTCAGAATTCACAAGAAGAAATCAATTACCCCCGCGCATAAAGGATCAAATATTGTCTCATATATGTCTCGATTACAAAACAAAAGGGTTGAAACAGAAAGAGACCTTGAATGGCCTACCAAAAGCCATTCATTCAAGCATTTCCCACTTTCTGTTCTTCCCTATAGTTCAGAATGTCCATCTTTTCCAAGGCGTTTCCCACGACTTTCTTTTCCAAATGGTATTATTCTCTTCTTTTTCTTTTGGATTCGCTCCAATCAAGTCCCTTACTGTCTAGTGTTGTCTACTTTTGGACATTTGCGAGTCCATCCTTGGCTCAAAAATAAGTTGAAAATCATTCACTTTATAGGCCTCGTAGAGAAAATAATCTATAGAAAAAAAAATGATGTGCTCATATTAGCGAGATTGTTTTTCATGGATACTCTTCTTAGCTACGTCTACAAAAGTGAATGATCCAAAGATCATTTTTCGATCATGAATAACTAATGCCAAAACTGGACAATAAGAGACTGGCTCGATCTTTTTCCCCATGTCTGGTGGTTTTGAATGAAATCCTCTATCGCAACGTTAATTCTAAAGTCTAAACACTAACTACGACTTTGGCATTTCTAAAGATTCCTGAAATGGAAGCAGAGTATTTCCCACCGAAGGAAGATGTGATCCTACAAAATGAGATACCAACAGATCTTTACATACTTGTCCTAGGAGCAGTGGTGAGTAAGTTTCACATTCATCCAAAATTGTAACTCTTTTTACAATGCTTACCGATAACATGCACCTCTGGACTAAGAATTAATGACTTCTGATGGCAGGATTTCATTGCAGAGATTCAAGGGCATGACCAAGTATGTAGTGCTTATAGTGATGAATTCCTCCTCCATCTCGATTTGTGTCCTTAACAGTCACGCAATTTATATAATCAGCTCCATAAGTAATGTATGTGAAAAATAATTTAACACTCTTCTACCAATCAAAATATCTCGATTAGTTCTTGTAAAAAATGTTTCCAAAAGTGTCTACATTATATAGGTTTAACATATAGGTAACAATTTGGGAAAAAAAAATCTATTGTATCCCCCTTGAAAAGGAGCGTATGGTATGCCCCTTTATGTATGTTTTTGGTACTTGTTACGTATTTTATATGTATATATAGGGCCTTAACCCCTCAGTGAAATACATAGATTTTCACCCATTTTCAATCAAAAGATTATATTGATTATTTTTTCCGTAGGTTATCGTGAATATTTACGTGACTAGTGACTGTTTTTAAAATTCGTAATTGTTCGTAACAAGTACCAAAACCATACGTAACAAGATCACCATGAATAGTTACATGTATAGTGAATTTTTTAAAATTCATTCCCCCAACCCCCAACATACCCCCAATGATTGAGGATTAAATGAGTTTTGTTATTGTTGTGTGCTTTGTAACTTGATCAAAACTATACCTAACAAGTACCAAAATCAAACATAATAAATATTAAAATCATAGATGTAATGGGGGAGTAGAGTACATCTCTTTTCAAGGAGCCGTACTGTATCACTCTCCAACAATTTGGGATGTCTTAGAATAGAGTCAATGGACAAGCAAAGTGAAGAAAGGAATCTAAATTAAACATTTCCTCATGCACTTTTGGTATATATACAGGTTTTTGGAAAGGCCATGGCGGGGGACATATTTGGAGAAATAGGGGTTCTATGTAACAGAACCGAACCATTCACAGTTCGAACAACAGAGATTTCTCAAATGCTACGAGTGAACAAAAGCACTCTAATGAAACTTATTCGAGAAAATATAGAAGATGGCGATACCATTATGAACAATCTGTCAAAGGTATACGTACACGACAAGATTAAACTTTATTGGCAACTACCCTAGATTGTCCCAAGACACACCGGCAACAGCTGTTGATTTCTGATTTGTAATGCTTCTAATTTACAGAGACCGAAAGGGACAGAAAGCTTTTGCTTTGTGAACCAATGGAAAGATCCAAGGTTGAACATGGGTGATGAAGGAATTGAAAGAGAAATCTTTTTTCATAATATTAGTCTCCGTCACACTGATCCCAAGGCTCTGACGGAGACTAATATTAGCAAATTGCCTAAGAGAGTCAATATTCACATCAGAACCCGCAAGACGACTACATCACAAGAGCAACTTGGGAAGCTAATAATCCTACCTGATTCCTTAGAAGATTTGTTGAGGATTGCTGGTATGCTTGCTTTAACCATAACAGTACTATGACTCTGAACTCAAAATTTAACAAACACTTCCTCCTTGTAGCTTTTGAAGAAATGTGCATTTTCTTGACGATAAAGTTAAATTCGTGAATATGTGTTGAAATATTTTTACATCAGTCAAAAGATCTAATTGAGCTCCTTTTTTATTGGTGATATATATTTTTTTTAAAAAGCTAGCTACGTAAATTACACAATTTTATCTAAGAAAATACATGGTTGTCAATAAGTAGACCCTCAAGAGAGAACACAAAAACAATTTATAATTCATTCACTTAGACATATCAATATAGTCAGTCAAACAGTCAGCACAATAAGGATACTGAGCTACTAAATTGTTACTCCTTCTATCCCATGTTGCTTATCCTGTATATTATTTTGGGATGTCCAAAAATGCTCTTTCTCTTTGATAAGTCAATAGAAAAAAGTATTAAGATTTTTACAATTAAATTATTCATCATAAATGATTTAGGAAAATTTTCATTCCAAAACTGTTCTTGTTAATAACCAAACTTTTGGCATAAAAAAACTTGTACCATGTGCAAACAACAATGCTCTCATGCATGAAAGTTTTACCACTAACAAAAACTGTTTTAACATTATCCTTTCCCGTTATTTAATTTAAAGTAATTAATTTTAACAAGCGGTAATGTGGAAAATCTAATACAATTTTCTAAGGAGACATGTGTTAATTGCATGTCTACTTAAAGAGTTGAGTTCCCCTTGGTGGACAAGCAGTATATTAGGACGGGGGATATTTTTCAGTGCTTAATTTTGTCTTTTTGGCATCTTTGCACCTTGTGAAATTGCAGGTGAAAAATTTGGAAGCTACGGTCTAACAAAAGTCGTAAATGCAGAGAATGCCGAAATAGATGACATAAGTGTCGTTCGAGATGGAGACACTTTGCTTCTCATTAAAGGAGATTATGAAAATACATAATGTAATTGAGCCAAGGAGCATGTAACAGTTCTTTGTATGGTTGTTATTCTCTTATGATTTTTTGCAGGTACTAAAGAGTGATTTTTGGAAATTTCAGGACATATTCATCAAGTTTCTTTTGCATTCTTGTTGGGAGTAGGCATTATTTTCTACTGTAACTCTTCCCGGGGGTTGGTGGTGGTTAAAGGACAAGAAACTAATGCAGGACAGGAAGATGAAGATGCAAGATTGCAATATCATGGAAGTATCTAAAACAATTATGAAATGTAAAATAAAAGCTTCTTTGCCCTCACCTCTTTTCAATTACACAATATTTTCTTCAATAAATTCTAACTAAAAATCTTTATTAATATGTATTTACTTCTCCTAAATTAAACTGTTAAATAGAAAATTTGTTTTTAGAATTTCTCCTGATTCTTCTTAAATTTTAAAGTCTATTGTATGTTAGTACTTAATTCACGATTGGGATTATGTAGTTTCACTTTATAATTCTACTTGGGAATGCTCATGTTTAAAGGCACGACGCAACGTAATTTGACTGACAAAGGATTGAGATCCATTTTTGACACCTTATTGTTTGCTTGCTTTATCATTGATCCATTATCTGGCGAATGCTCGTGTCTGAACACACGAACATAATGTAGCCACACTATCATTTACTGAATTTTAAGTCTTCCACGAGTAAGGCAACCTCGGATCACTTTTACAATATTCTCAAAGGGTTGTAACGTAACATTTGTTACGAAGTCAGAATCAAACTCTGTAGCCTTATTCACAGTATAGTGGGCCGAAATATAAAGGTTATGTAAACACCCTAAATTGGTTCGATAGATATCTTAAGTTCCGCCACGTGCGAGATACCGATGACGAATGTGATTACGTATGCTTTGATGAGGAATGAGATGCTTTTGAACTATGTGGAACTCTTAGGGAATGAAGAATGCCTTAGAATTAGGGAGGGAAGTGGCGCGTGACACTTAGAGCATGTTTTGGCTTTAGCTGGCTCCGATAAATTGTCGTTAGGTCTGCTTTCGGCCCATTCTTTAAAAATCAAACTTTCTTATTTTTTGGTTGGGATCCACCATCTTTTAGTAATCTTAAAAACCTTTTTATCGATATATAATATGTCTCAATCGGATTTAAAATGACGGAGATGCGAGCGTTTTACCAAAATCATTCACTTTCTGACCCACTGACGGTAAAATCGTCATCTAATTAATAATACAAATTATTTCAAATCAGGACCCATTGAGCTAGAAAGTAGACTTAACAAGCTTTCCAAAGGTCCAAAAGGCATCAAAATCGGAGTTCGGTAGAGCCCGGAGCGAGCCCGCAAAGTTGGGCACATGTGCTGTCTCGAAGTGTCGCCCGCGAAATCAATGTGGCGGCCGATAGATCAGCTCCAGACGAATCAGAAGCCTTCGTGAGTGTTGGATCTCATCCAAATGTTTCCCATCCGATCACCCAACTTGTTGGGCACGAACAAAACACTTTAAGGAGGATGTTGACACCGGATTTTGCCCCACCTCTATTTCTTCAAGTGAAGTTGATAACGTCGACTTCCCCAAGGGATAGAAGCCCGGCCATCAGAAATCAGAAATAACTTTACCGTGCAGAACACGCGATTCCCGGTAGAGGTAAACTGGCATGGTAAAACTACCGATGCCTCAAAATTCAATCTCCAATATCAGTTTTAACTAACATCTACATGTGCATAGCTTGGATAACAAGCATGCCATTTCAGGAGGCTGTAGCCCTCCCTCTCATACATCTGACATAAATCAGCTCCCGGAAGATTATTTCAGAGCCTACCGGCCGACTATATCATCAGGACATCCAATCGAGTATCAGACCGTTGGATGTACCCATCTCAGCATTACAAAGTGAGTAGTTCAAGTCGCATCAAGATCGGAAGACGATTGACCGTTGAACCACCACTCCCCATATACCTGTGGACGGTCGGCCACAACTTTTTGTTTTGAAAAAGAGGCGATTTTAGGGAAAAAGAGGCGATTTTAGAGTCGCCACCCGGGGTTTAATTTTTGGAAAATGTTAGGTACCCGAGAAACCGTTTAGAAAAATAATGACTTTTTTGCCGCCGAAAAGTTTGCAAAAAATAGAGATTTGGGTTCGGGAGCCAGGTTACTCATGGGGAAGGTTTTGTTTGAAAAATGCACCCCGCGTGCCCGGAATTTTCCGGTCTCTACTAAATACTTGTGGGATTTTTCTGAAAAGATTTTATTAAAAACTTTATTCACATTAACAATTTATAAGTAAACCGGGAGGAAATAATGCATTCAAGAAATAAATAAATAACGTAATACACGAATTGATATCAAATGACATAAAATAATAAAATGTGGGGACGTAATTGCATGAAATGGAAGTAGGGGGTATCACTGTAATAAATCAACTATAAGTTTTTCCCAAAAAATAGAGTTTCGGATTGAGAAACAGAGCACCAAAATCAAATTGTGCTATCAATGCCGTACGGCATCCAATATTGCACCGCGCGGTGCATCACTGAAGCCGTACGGTGTCAATAACCTTTGCATTTTCAAAATTTTGGTTTTCACCAGAACAAAAATGGGCTTTGTTTTATTAGTATAAAATCGTTATTTTTCAACCAAAAATCCTTTAAATGATTTCAGAATTTACCTCAATCGAGCAAATGCCGAGAAACACATCGAACGTGTTACCGTCATTACTCCAGAGGTCGAAATAACTTACGGGTTACTCCGTTTGATGAATAATGTACTTTGTTATATCCAGAATAGGGTATAGAACCATTTTGAACATAACAAGTGATCTCCTCAGAGCATGAACACAACTTTGATAAGAGCACAAGTTAAACCTCGGACTAACTTGATGAAGAAATGGGATCGGTTAGGAGTAAGAAATAGATACTGGACCTTTGTGAGACAGAATTTTTGTGTGGGTTATGGAGCTTTTGGATACGTAATTTGGGCAGAGTAGGAGTATAATGGTAGAATTTCAAAGGGGAAGAGTTTTCACTAGGAAGTTTTGGTTCTGGGGTTGGATTGTATATGTGTAGCTAGCTCTAAGCCGTTTGATGGGGGGTTGGTTTATATAGGCCATGGGTGCCGTACTCTCCCACCATGAATGATATTCCCACGGCAAGAAGGTGAGCTACGGCCGTAGCTTATGCCGTGTTACGCAACCAAAATCGAGCAACCCAGGATTCGTGGGATAAGACAAGTGGTGCTGTACGGCACAAGAACATGTACCGCATGGTGCAATGAAATATGCCGCATGGTGGCAAGGGAAAATTTTGGTTTCTTTAGGCCGTACGGTTCAAGAACTCAGGCCGTGCGGTTCAAGTGGTTTTGGGGTTTTGGTTCTTTTGACCCGTTTGATTCAAGGATTTGTTCCGAGGTATACTTCGCGTGTTCTTTCATCATCCGGGATGCACAAGTCATCAAAATTGGGGTGTCTATAGTTGCCCCTCTTCAACGCGGCTTAGTCACCATCCTGTTGGTGTAAGTTGGATCGAAGATTCGGACATCCCAATTTGTTTAACTGTGCGAAAATAGTAAAACATGAAGTTTGATCGAGCTCGGAGCTTCCTACGTACCTCGTTTGTGAGGATCAGACCAATCGTAGTTCGGCGGGGCCGTTATGAAAGTTGACACCTCATTTTTCAATGAGGGAAAAACGAATGATGTTTGCAAAGAAATACTTTGAAGGCCTGAGAATGTCGTTAAAAATATCTGGAGGGGCTCTGGAAACTGTTAAAATATTTCAGGGCTTCGAAAGTTGTTCAGAAATAATTTCAGGGGCTCAAAAGCCGTTAAGAATGACTAGGAGGCTCTAAATGCCGTCAAAAATGATTTCGGGGGCTCGAAAGCCGTTCTGAAATAATTTCAGGGGCTCAAAAGTTGTTAAAAATGACTCGGAGGCTCTGAAAGCCGTCAAAAATGATTTCAGGGGCTCGAAAGCCGTTCAGAAACAATTTGAGGGAATTTTGGAAAATTAACGCCGTAGAGGACTTGTAAGAATTTTCAGAAAAATTAACGCCGTAGAGGACTTAAAATTTAATACCACCGTGGGGGATTTTGAAAAATTGATAATACCGTGGAGGATTTTTTAAAAATTGATAATACCGTGGAGGATTTAAAAATTGAGCAACACCGTAGAGGATTTAAAAATTTGAGCAACACCGTAGAGGATTTAAAAATCAATTACCATACAGGATTTAAAAATTATTACCGTGGAGGATTTAAAAATCAATTACCGTAGATGATTTAAAAATCAATTACTGTAGAGGATTTAAAAATTAACACCGTGGAGGATTTAAAAATCAATCACCGTCGAGGATTTAAAAATCAATCACCGTAGAGGATTTTAAAATCAATTACCGTAGAGGATTTTAAAAATCATCTGGTAATACCTTGAAAAATGACTTGGGAATGATTGATTTCAGAAAGTGGTGGGTTTTTCCCGAAAGCATGAGTGAATGAAGAGGGAAAAAGTGTAATTTTTGTAGCAAGAAGATAAGGGTGCCGTACGGCGTAAGCATTTACACTGCACGATTTAAACAAAGGCACCGCAAGGTGCCCGTGGAAGTTTTTTGACCAAACCTTGTAATCGCCACGATTGCCGGTTCCCTCGCTTCTTTGTTCGAAATTTTGTCAGTTACATACCATAGAGTAAACCGACTCCCTTTACTTCCAATTTCTTCTTTCTTTCCTCCAATTTCCGAACCAAATTCTCAAAGATTAATAGCAAGGGCGAGCTCTAGTGATGATCAAGATCGACATACCTCTTCTGGTGATAGGTCACCGGCGTCGGTACACAGAGAAGAAGTGGCGACTGTTGATTCGATCATGGGTGACCCAATTCCGTCGGCTTCGAGAGACGTTGGCTCAACCGGAGTAGGTCCAAGTGATACAGGGCACCGTGCGGTGGAGTTTGGGAGAGATGGATCCCGTACGGCTTCCCATACCGTTGATTCAAGCGGTGGGATACCACACACGGTGGCTTTTGGTGGGGGTTCAGTGGGTATAGGTGAAGCCCAAGGCTCGCCCGGTGAGGGTGTTGATCCGGTGGGTAGTTTCGCTGATGATCGGCCTACAGGAGGCCATAATGCTGCCATGCAGGGTGGCAAGAGTAGTTCTGAGCCCATGGAGGTTCACGTGCAGGACACGGGTGCACAGGTTTCTGAGGTGGAGATGGATATAGGCGGCGTGCATGTTATGGTTGAGCAAAGACCCGCCGGGGAGGGTGCAGACACTGGTGCTCAGGAGAGTTTAGTGCCTAGTGACCTATTGAGCGCTTCTTTGGTTGTCGAGGTGCCAGTAGGAGGTGGGCGGACGTCGATTGCTATCCCAATGATCAAGAGGTATCTGGGGAAGGAGATAGTGACAGTTGAGGAGGCTCGGGCCTCGAGCAGTAGTGGTGAGGAGATGGACGTCAGAGAGGATGCACACACCTAGGCGGCTAAACCCACCATGACGGCTTCTCGGGTTTTTACTGGTTTGGCTCAGTCACTGGGCATAGGGAGTGCTGGTGGTGGGGAGAGTTCTGACCCGCTGGTTGTTCTTACTGCAGTTGGTTCCTCCCGGGCTCCAGGTTTCTCTTTCGCTGACACACTAGAGGGGGTGAGAGACGAGGACCTGGCGCGGACCCTTCGGGAGCATTCGACTTTTGCTGCTGTTCTGAGGGAGGAGAGAGTGCCTGAGAATGTTCAGGACTTTATTCTGGAGGAGAGACAGAGAGAGGCTGAGGCTGTTGGAGAGTCGTTGTCCTTGGCGGAGGAGGTGGAGATAGCTGAGAGTAGCAGGCCCCCTTTTACTCCGGAGACTTACGTGCCCCGGGTGCACTTCTTTATACCGCTGGGGTGTGACGTGTACTCGCCGGTGCACTTGTTTTACTATGAGACGACCTTGCAGAGGGACCCGGAGACCCATATCTCGGCACGTCCACTGGTATGCATTTCAGTTGTTGCATTTTTTATCACTGTATTTGCTTTGCATTTCTGTATTTGCATGCTTTCCATTACTGTTGCCTGAGAGACTTGTATTTGCTTTTTTAATCAGCGGAGTACCTCTTTGACTGTGTATGGAGGTTCGTCAGACTTCCTTGAGCGTTTTGAGAGTTTGCCAGGGGCAGTGAGAGAGATAGTTGAGGGCACGCGCTTCATGGCGTTCATTCGGCTTCTGGTGCCAACGCGGGCAGACCGCAAGCTGCTGAGGGCTTTAGTTGAGCGTTGGTGGGACACCACCAACACTTTTCACTTAAGGTTTGTTGAGATGACAGTGACGCCATTGGACTTTTTGGCGATCACCGGTCTGAGAGTCGGCGGGGAGCCGATACCGTTTGACTCAGGGCTGTACAGAGACAAAGCAGCGATCAGGCACTACCTGGGGAGAGAGGTTGGAGAGGGGGAGCCCATGGTGCGGTTTGACCATTTGTCGGCCATATGGGACCACGAGCCAGAGTCGCCGACAGAGGCGACTCGAATGGCTAGAGCTTACTTGCTGTACTTGTTTGGTGTGTCCCTGTTTCCGAACAGGCGGAGTGGGGTTCACCTAGGTTGGCTTCCGACATTGGTAGACTTGAGCAGGGTGTCCAGCTTGGACTTTGGAGGTGCGGCACTGTGTATTGTAAGGACCGTGTAAAAAAAATCACTTTTTGGAGAAGTTTTGATTTGGCCGATAAAAAGTCCCGGTAATTGCTCCTTCGATTTTTTTCTAATCACAACGGTATAATCGGAAGTTATTTTTGAGTAAAGAAAAGTCGTCTTTCACCCATTTTCTTCGGAGAAAAATGTGCCGTTTTTCGGTTTTGTACTATAAGTGAGGGGATGAGATTTTGATGTGATTAAAATTACAAAATTTTGGAAATGACATTGTTTTCAAATGGGGGGTACTTCCTTATTTTCATAAATAAATTAAAGTAAAGAAATTATAGTCTTTACTTAAGTTTGGTTTATGAAAATAAGTATTGTGGTCACTTATTATATACACAAGTCACATTTGGGTGTGTAGTATAATTAGAAGGATATAAGTGTAGTGTATGGAGGAAGTTTGCCCAAAAGAAAAACATAACACCCTCTCCACCCGACCGACCCCCCTCTCTCCTCTCTTTCCTCCATTGTTACACCTCCAAGCTCAAATTACTCCCTCCTCACTCAACCACTTCAAGAACCAAGGTCATTTTCATGTTCTACGCACTCTACGTAGCTTGGGTTGCCGTGTATTCACACCAAGAGCTCCAAATTGGGGATTTGGGGGTTTCTACACTTAGGGTTTCATTAATCTTCCATTTTCAAGCAAACCTTGAGGTAGGGGAACAATTTCTACTCTCTCTTGTTGTATGCTTGTGATTTGTTGCATATACTTGGTTCTTAGCCTCAATTTCATTGAAATTCATGTTTTCCCCAATTGTGTGGGTTTTTCCAACTTAGATTTCTTGATCTATGAACTTGCTTGTTGTTTGGTGAAATTGGAAGTGAAATTGACCTCCCTCCATGTTTAATTGTTACCTAGCATCCCTAATTTGAACCTAAGTTATCTCATTTTTTATTGGGTTGAAATTCCACACCCTAAGGGTGAAAATCTGCACTATTACTGTTCATATATTGCTGCCTCTGTAATTTCCAGCCACTGCCCCTGTTTTTGGGGTGGTTTTCGTTCACCCTTTGATGTCCGTTTGGTCCCCAATCGCTTATTCCTTTATAAAATCAACTTTTGGCATCACTTTCAACCATGTTTTGACTCGAGAACTATGGTTTTATAAGTAAATATGTCATCTTATCTCACATGAACGTCTGTTAGTTTTTAGAAAGCGTGTGTGGGTGTGTGCATAGCACCTTTTATCGAAAGGTGTGAAATGGTGAAATGAACTTGGAGAAAATGGATCTTTAATGGAATGTTGGGAAATGAGATGTTTCAAACCTGTGTCATCACTTGGTGAAATTTTTTATAAAGGCACGTGGAGCCTATGGAATCGGCAAGGGCACGCGGGACCCACAGAACCCGGCAGAGGCACACGGAGCCTACAGAATCCGGCAGAGGCACGCGGAGCCTATGGAATCCGGCAGAGGGATTAAATCCCTAGTACTAATGAAATGATGATTTACTTCAATGAAAGAAAAGGGAAATGAGATTTTCGAACTATCCTTTGTGTTTTGTTGAAACTCGATATGTAAACTTGATATTAGACTTGTGTGATGAACTTGGGTTGTTGAGTGAAATCAAATGGATACTTGGGGTGATGTTTGGGTACTTTGTTGCTTCAAAATCCTTTTCTTAATGAATCGGCTACCGTTATTCACATTGGTACTACCATTGGACATATCATGATCTCATGTGCATATATCATATTCATACACCTAGCATTAGTAGAATTGTTCTCCTACGAGCGCGTGTGCTCACCCTATCCCATCTCAGGTACCCAGCTTTGATCGTGTATGGTTTTTAGTGCATGACTTGGATGATGAGCATATATAATGTGGAGTTATTTTATTCATCTTCAATGCATTAACTTTTCTTTTTGGGGAGACGATATTGTAACTCTAATCTTTTCTCTATCTTTTGACTATGGGTTTGTAATAACTACTGGATGTTATTTTGATTTCACCTTTGGGGCAAGGGTGCCGAAACATTTGATGGCCATTGGACTAAGGATGTACTCTAGCTTATGGAAATCTTTATCTTTTAACTTACTTATTGTTTGAGATTCTTTTATTAATGTTTTGTAAAAATGAGGGCGTGACATGTACCCTTTACTACTTTCTGGGCTCTGTTAGCCGCGGCGAGGGGATGAGCCTCGAAGGCTTCTGGAGAGTGCTTGAGGTAGAACTTTACATGATTTCTTTTGCTTTCAAGTACTTTGGGTGTTGTCATGTATATTGTTGCTTCTGTTTGCTGATGATGCCTTTAACCATGCAAGTGTCGGCTTATGAGGTGCTGGGGATGTATCCGCCAGCCAACAGACATGACAATGAGGCTGTGATCCCCCGATCGGCGTGGTGGGACCGAGGGCACCGGGGCACTGGCATACATATAGGGAGGGTGAATGACTTCCGTCGCTTCCTGGACCAGAATGACGGCAGTACGATATGACTTTGCACTTGCTTTCATATTTGAGCCTTCTGTTCTGTTTTCAACTTTTTCTGATGAAGCTGAAATTCTCTTGCAGGTGAGGTGGCATGTCTGGGATGAAGTACCAGACGAGTACTTGCAGCGGAGCAGGGAGGTGACACGGGGAGGGATTCTGTTAAAGTCCCCGTACGGTTGGCAGTGGTACTTGGGAGAGAGAGTGCCTCGTCAATCCTTTAGCTTGGAGCACTTCAGGATACCAGGGCGTATTCCCCCTGGCGTACAGCGGACTGACGAGTACACGCGGGCGGAGATAGAGAGGTACACTGTGCTGGACACTGAGCTCCCTTTTAGCAATTCTACAAACTGGGAGGCCTTTCTGACTGAAGACCTAGCTAGCTTCTTGGACATGGAGACCCTTATAGCAGTAATGAAGACCACCATGCCGGTGCTGAGGAGAGAGATAGAGGTGCAGACGACTGGAGGGATGATGGGAGTGTTAGACGTCCCTTCTGTTGCACCCCCGCATGACCTTACCTCTGTTCAAGTAACCTGTAAAAGAAAGAAAACCAAAGAATAGGGTGTTCCCCGTAGAGATGGTATTTCAAGTTCGATAGGGAGAACGGCCTCCATATCGTAAACCAAAGAATAGGGTGTTACCTCTGTCGGAGTACGGATAGATGTCCGGTATCCCCAAAGTGCAAACGGTAGCTACTCGTGCCAATTTCTTGCAGACTAAATAGTTCTTTCCAGTATTGACTAGATAGTTTTGTTGGCAGGTTCCACAGCTCCGTTGGTTTGCGGCCAGTAGATGGTTGACTTGTGGACCTGAATCCCAAAATCTTCGAGAACTTCTGCAGCCCTACCTTTGAAGTGAACACCATTGTCAGACAAGAATGCGTGAGGCACGCCATACCGGTAGATGATGGTTTGCTTGATGAAATGAGCGACCTGAACTGCTGTAAGAGTTGTGTATGAGGCAGCCTCAACCCATTTGGTGAAATAGTCGATGGCAACCAGAATAAACTTGTTTCCGTTTGAAGGAGCCGAGGTGATCTTGCCGATGACGTCGATGCCCCAGGTAGAGAAAGGCCAGGGTGAAGTCATGGAGTGTAGCTTTGATGGCGGTATGTGCATGAGATTGGCATGAATCTAACATTTGTGACATCTTCACACATATTCGATGCACTCAGTTTCCATAGTAGACCAGTAGTATCCTTGTCGCAAGACCTTCTTGGCGAGCATCGTCCCGTTCACGTGAGGGCCACATACTCCGTTGTGGATTTCTTCCATGATTCTGGTTGCTTCTTCGCCGTTTACGTAGAGTTTATGCATTCCGCAGTGGGATCTTCGGTACAGCCTACCCCCGCAGATAATGTAGTGAGATTCTAGCATTCGGAGAGCTATCTGGTCCTTTCTGTTGGTCCCAGCCGGGTATTCGCCCTGTTCCATGAAGTTCCAGATGTCATGGTACCAAGGAAGCCCATCGTCAGGCTCATCAATAGCCATGACATATTCGCAAACGGGCTTGTCCCTTTGTTCAATCATGATAGGTCGGAGTCTAATTCTGTTTGGTATTTCGACCATGGAGGCTAGTGTTGCCAAGGCATCGGCAAATCGGTTCTTTAATCGAGGCACATGTGTGAAAATGACTACCTAGAATCGCGGAATCAGGTCGTCAAGGTCCTTATGGTTAGGCTTTAACTTGTCTTCCTTGACCTTCCAGTCGCCGTTCGCTTGGGAAACTACCAGGTTGGAATCTCCGATCACTTCCAATTTTTTGACACTGATTTCTAGGGCAGCTTCCATTCCCACGATGCAGGCTTCGTATTCCGACTGATTGTTGGTGACCTCAAAGTTTAACTTGAATACAAGAGGGATGTGTGACCCTTCTGGTGAGATAAGTAGAACTCCGATTTCGAATCCTTTTTGGTTGGCAGCCCCGTCAAAATATAACAACCATACATCGTTGGTCGTGGTCATGACATTCTCATCGGGAAATTCGAACTCCACATCTTCTGGGCCTTCTACCGGATGGTCGGCCAGAAATTCAGCGACAGCCCTTCCTTTCACAGACTTCTGAGTCACGTACTTGATATCAAATTCAGCTAGTAGAAGCAACCAGCGTGCCAGCTTACCAGTGAGAGCTGGTTTCTCAAACAGGTATTTGAGAGGGTCCATTCGAGAAATCAGCCTCATTGAGTAGGCCAACATGTAGTGTCTTAGTTTCTTGGAAGCCCAAATTAAAGCCCAGCAAACCTTTTCCAGGGAAGTGTACCGTTCTTTGCATCCTACCATTTTCTTGCTAATGTAGTAGACTACGTTTTCACTTCCGCCTTTGCCTTCCTGTGCGAGCATGCATCCCGTGGCTGATGGGGTGACTGATAAGTACATGATGAGAGGTTACCCCGGTGTTGGTGGCATCAGTACTGGAGGATTCTGAAGATAACTCTTCATGGTTTCAAAAGCTTTCTGGCATCTGTCATCCCATTGAATGGCACACCCTTCTTGAGTAGTCGAAACATCGGCTCGCAAGTTGAGGTCAACTTGGCGATGAATCTGCTGATGAATTGAATTTTCCCGAGAAAGCTTCGCACTTCCTTTTCTGTCCGGGGCGGCTCCATTTCGAGAATAGCCTTAATCTTGGAAGGGTCAATCTCAATGCCTCGCGTGGTGATCATGAATCATGACATCCTCCCAGTTGTTACTCCAAATGTACATTTCTCAGGGTTGAGACGCAATTGGTACTTGCGAATCCTTTCAAAGAGCCTCTTGAGTGAGGGTAAGTGCTCTTCTCTCTCCTTGGCTTTGATGATCATGTCATCGACGTAAACCTCTACTTCCTTGTGAATCATGTCATGTAGTAACGTCGTGGGTGCCCTCTGATAGGTTGACCCAACGTTCTTTAATCCAAAGGCATGACCCTGTAACAATAAGTGCTCCACTCTGTGGTGAAAGTAGTCTTCTCACGGTCTTCGGGAGCCATGAGAATCTGGTTGTATCCGGAGAATCCATCCATGAAGGAAAGGAGCGCATGTCTAGCAGTGTTGTCCACAAGTACATCTATGTGCGGCAACGGGAAATCATCTTTAGGACTGGCCTTGTTCAGATCCCTGAAATCCACACAAACCCGAATTTTTCTATTTTTCTTGGGGACGGGAACAATGTTTGCAAGCCACTGAGGGTATTCTGTTACCATCAGGAATTCGGCGTCTATCTGCCTCTGAATTTCATTCTTAATTTCCAGCACCCAATCTGGCCTCATTTTCCTCAGCTTCTGCTTGATAGGTTTTGCATCCGGGTAAAGAGGGATTCGATGCTCCACAATTTCGGGGTCGATACCAGGCATATCTGCGTGTGAACATGCAAAAATGCTAGTTTGGCCCTAGGCTGTTGTTGACGGTCCGCTTTGAAATGTACGCCGATTCAATTTGATTGACTTTCAAAAGATTTGCTTTTAGAGTCGCCACCCAGATTTGAGGTCCGAATCCGAGAAACCGATTTAAAATATGACTCGTATGCCCAATGAAAATATTCTTTCTGATCTTGCGGAACCAAAGACTTTTCGGATTTGGGGGTTTGGTTACGAGAGGGGAAGGTTTTTACGGCACCCCTCTCGCCCGGTCCATGAACCGGTCTCTACTCAACATTTTGTGGGATTTTGGAAATATTTGAAATTTAATTTAATTCACATTAACGGGAGATCGGGAAAGGGAATCATGTAAACAATAAGAATACGAAATGCAAGTTTACGGTGGATGCTTGTGCAATGTGATCTACGTGAGAGATGATGATGACAGAATTACAGTGGTTATTTACATGATGAACATTAATACAGATGAGACCCGCAACAAGAAATCGATGCAGAATATAATAACACAAATCAAGATTTGGCTCCCAGTATGGGGGTTGAGCGCTCAAGGGTAGAGGCTTGAGCGCTCAAACCTCATTTTCCTCATACATTTTCCTCACAGGTTTTTCATTGACAATCACATTTTGAGCTCTTGGACACCACAGAAAGATTAAAAGAACATCTTATTATGCCAAAAATCTCTGGAAAGTATAGAAAATGAAACTGCCTTCAAAC
>JAXBDA010004242.1:0-29932 GCA_036023075.1 Gaultheria prostrata | reverse complement strand
TATCTTGTGTCTCGCACTTTCTTTCTGTTTTTTCATTACGCACGTATTTGCTTGTCTTTGCGATTTCTGTGATTCATTGTTCCCAAGATCCGTAGGGGCGTTGTGGGGTTGCGATAAATCCTAACAAGCCGAGACCAGTTCATTACCTGAACGAGCAGAGCCTATACAAACAAGCCGAGCTTTTTTGCCCCGAGCCGAGCTTTGGAGTGTTAAGATCAGCTCGTTTACTAAACGAGTTTAAAACTTGAGCTCGAGCTCAGCTCGATAATTATACTAGTCGTGCTGAGTTGAGCCGAGACCTAACGAGCTGAGTTTCGAGCTGCTCAGGACCGATGTCCAGGTACAATACTATCTCCATAATATTCTAATGCGAATTGTTCATTTTTGCTACACTTTCCTAATGTGTTGTCATCACTTACTACGACACAACAAAACCATACAAACAATCAACCTTATCGTTAGACTCGCATGTACAACAATTTCATTAGCAATAGCTACTAGTACTCCCAAGTTTTTTTTGTTAGAGCTCTATCCGAATTGTAAGACATAAACACCTTTCTCAAATAGTACTTCGATTAAACGCCTTCTCATCCCATTTTTGTTGACACGCCATGTCAACCACTGTCAGTGAAGCAAGATTATGACAATCATTAGTCATATAGAGACATATGATACAAGCGAATGCAACAGTATACATTGTACGCAACGCAAAAGGCTCCTGTTTTATTTGGTAGAGGTAACTGGTAGGTTGTCTTTACCTAACTTCTTGTGTGTAGGAAATTGACTTCTATCCTGGTTTGTCCCATTGGGCAATTTGGGCTCACCACGGACTCTATTTCGAAGATCCCTTTTGTTTACAGTTTTGGTGCATCAGTATAGCTCATCCATGGGGAACAAATTCAGATCGACAAGTAATTTTTGTTTTTGGTCTCCACAAAAGTTGTTTACATATGGTTTAACTACAGAATATATGATCGATCATTTATCCAGGATACTCGAATCATTCTGATAATTCTTGTGGGTGATCAACGTACGTGGACCTAAATATGTTTTAACTGATCAATGAAATAGACCTGAGCTAACTGATCAACGAAATAGCCCAGGCGGTGAGCTGAGCTCACTTGGTGCAAATACACGGTCCAGTCCATCAGGCGGACATAAACAAATCAGATGTCATATGATAAACAAGTACAAAAAGAAATTCTAGTACCCGAACATATTTGCTAAAAGAAATAGCAAAAGATACTGCTTGGTGCAATGAGAGAAACCAGCAACTGCTTGGTGCAATGAGAGAAACCAGCAACCGCGTTTGTAACTGTGTGAAAGGTAGCAAGGATTAGTGGAATCTTACTCGCTTTTGTAACTTCTTTTGGAACACAAAAAGGACATATATAGTCATCCCTAAAATAAACACAAATCAACAAATAGTGTTTCCCTCCTTTTTGTGACTTCCTTGGGAAGACAAGGAAGACAAAAGGGACATCCAAATTTATTCCTAAAATATAAACAAAGCAGTTAATAGTCTTCACACTAGTTTCCCAACTGTTGTCTGTTGACTGCGCTGTGCACAACCTTCTCTTTAAATTCTCCTTCCACCCTTCACTTCCTTGGGATCTTCTAAGCCTCTTCTCTTATTCGCTTCACCTAGGAATAACCCATCTCTCTCTCTCTCTCTCTCTCTCTCTCTCTCTCTCTGTGCAAGCATAACCTAGCAAATCTCTCTTTCTCCCTGTGTGTGTGCAAGTATAACCTAGCAAAAATGGCATCACCAACTTACACAAAAAACAACATAACAGTCCTCTGGTTTCTAACAGTCATATTCTTGAGCTTTATTATTGACCGGAACAACCTTTGTTCTAACCACCCTTTTGTCTCCACAACAATTTCTTCTCATCCAGGTTCCTCAATCATTCCTTCATCACTGAAAATGCTAAGTCTTGATGGGTATCTAAGCTCCAAGAACATTGACCATGCAGCCAATGACTTTGGCAATATATACCATCACCTGCCATCTGCAGTTCTGTATCCTAAATCAGTTTCGGATATTTCCTCTTTAATCAAGCATATTTTTGATATGGGCCCTACGTCGGACCTCACGGTCGCGGCCAGAGGCCATGCTCATTCTCTCCAAGGTCAAGCACAGGCAAATCAAGGGGTGGTCATCAACATGGAATCACTTCATCAAGAAATGCATTTTCAAACCGGGGAATTCCCTTATGTGGATGTTTCTGCTGGAGAGCTGTGGATAAATATACTGCACGAAAGTCTTAAACATGGACTTACACCAAAATCTTGGACTGACTACCTGCATCTTACTGTCGGGGGGACCTTATCGAATGCTGGAGTCAGTGGGCAGGCATTCCGGCATGGGCCACAGATAAACAATGTGTATCAACTGGAAGTTGTCACGGGTAAGTTTTTGCGATTACTCTCACTATTTGTGAAAATAATTTTTGAATAGTACTTTCTTTTATAACTCATAATATCTGAGTCAATTTACGAGCACTTTGATTAGTCTGAGCACCGATTTCACGGTCCACTAGTGGGGACCCGATTAAAGCTATGACAAAGCCCTGTGTATGGACTGGCCCGCAAGAGTTGATAACACCTGGGAGATTTTGAACCTTAAACTTTGGACAAAGCAAACTCCCAAGTCACAAACCACCAGCCCAACCCTTGTGGTTTCAAATAGTCTTGTTCATCAACTGAAGAGAGGCAAAGTGGGTGAACTGTTTAACTTTATAACACCTTTTAAGTGGGAAAATTATCACTTCAAAGAAAAGATCGCAGTTCACATGCCACTACTGAACGTGGTGCCACTACCATCTTCGTTTTCAGTTTGTGTTTTTCCGGCAATGAAAATTTCAAAGACAATCATCACTCTAATATTGGTTGTGAATATGAACCAAAATATTTTCCAAAAATTCGAAATATTTTTTTTTTGGCCTTTTCTGTACAGTGGTTGTTTTCAGAAAGTTATTCTCAGTATAGTCAAGACAAAAACAAAACACACAACATAGAAACAATAACAAGCAAAGCAAATTACTGCAAGTGATGATTTTAAAAGCACCTATTTAGGTCGTGAAATAAGCTGTAAAGCTGAAAATGGAATTATTGAAATCTGTATGACTGCAGGAAAGGGAGAGTTGATTACCTGTTCAGAGAAACAGAATGCTGACCTCTTCTATGGTGTTCTTGGAGGACTTGGACAGTTTGGTATAATCACCCGGGCTAGAATTTCTCTGGAACCTGCGTTATTGATGGTAAACATAATTAATATACAAATTGTTTTCAGCCATCACAAGTAATAATCTACATAGCTAATCTACCATTTATGAACAGGTAAAATGGATTAAAGTTCTCTACTCAGAATTTTCCACCTTCACAAAGGACCAAGAGCATCTGATATCCTCTCAGGATGGTTTCGATTACGTAGAAGGTTTCGTCATGATAAACAGAACCGGTCTCCTTAATAACTGGAGATCTTCCTTCAACCCCAAAGACCCTGTTCAAGCAAGTCAATTCAACTCGGATGGAAAAACTCTCTTCTGTCTAGAAATAGCCAAGTACTTCAACCCAGACGAGACCGATAGAGTGAACCAGGTTAGAATTGTTAAAACTTTGCATATCCTCCCTGCAACAAATCCTTCTTACCTAGTGCTTTGCTAACAATTAAAAAAAGAGAGTATGAATTCTGGTAAGTGAATTTGGGAAGGAATGGAACAGACTTGGCATTACAATGGAATGACCATTCCCTAAATTCCATTTGTTTCATATATTCTGTCATTTTTTTGGCAAATCAAACCTTGGAGATAATTCCAAGAAAATGGTCATTCCATTCCTGCTTCAGTCAGTAAACCAAACACTGCCTTATAGTGTCAAATTAAAATCGTCCTCAACATTCTCTGTTGACCACTGCAGGAAATCGATAGATTGTTGTTGGAATTGAACTATATTCAGTCCACACTCTTCCTTTCCGAAGTCTCCTACGTGGATTTCCTAGATAGAGTTCACATATCACAATCGAAACTACGAGAGAAGGGATTATGGGAAGTCCCTCACCCGTGGCTAAATCTTCTCATTCCAAGAAGCAGAATCCATGATTTCGCGAAGGTGGTATTTGGAGAAATTCTTACAGACTCCAGCACTGGTCCAATAGTCATCTACCCAGCTAACAAATCCAAGTAACAATAAATTAGCTTGATCAACATCTCTTTAGTAGTTCATATGCTCGGTACACAAAACCTGACTTAGCTCATCCATATATTGCAGGTGGAGCAACAGAACATCTATGGTTACCCCCGATGAAAATGTTATGTACCTAGTGGCATTCTTATCCTCGGCGATGCCATCTTCGACAGGAAAAGATGGGTTAGCGCACATTTTGACCCAAAACAAAAGAATCCTAGATTTCTGCGAAACAGCCGGACTTGGAGTGAAGCAATATCTTCCACATTACATAACTCAAGAAGCGTGGCGAACACACTTCGGTCCAAAATGGGAAATTTTTGTTAAGAGGAAATCCACATACGATCCTTTAGCAATCCTAGCTCCTGGCCAGAAAATATTCCAAAAAGGAAGGGCTGTTTCATGACTCTAGTATCAAAGCAAGCCTCACCACAGAGAGCAAAGAATCCAGAAGGCACATAAAGCAAAATCCATAAAGCTTGAAAGTACAAATATCTCTGCTCACAAAGAGAGAAGGTACGTAGTGAAAAAAAAAAATTCTGTGCCCTGTGGGTTTCCTGATAACTGCAACTTGCAAGTAATATGACTGCAATAGCAAAGCTGTGTTAGTTGGCATTTTGTTCATCGTATAATATTCCATTTCAGTCATCTTTTTTTTATCCGCTTTCAGTCATCCAATCAGAATACCTTGTTGTAGAATTAAGAATTGCAACATAAATGTAATAAAATTCCAATTCACAAGGAGCGATACCATGGTTCCACTATATTAACAACTAACTGCAGGTAAAAAGAGGAATTCAACAAATTGGAATTAACTTTAACACCGGAATTCACATAACTAAGAATCCAAGAAACAGAACATGTTACAAGACTGAAGGACAAGCGCTCCATGAGTGGTATTAACAGCAAAATTACTCTCACTTTGTAGCTTCTGTCCATCCAAGACATGGCCTGCACATTTCCTACAGCAGAGAAGCTTCATAGTCTCGAGCATCGCGAAGAGATGCTTCACAGTTGGCGGAGTCACTTGCTACCCGAAGAAAACTGCTTATGTCATCTCTAGCTCCAAATCCTCCGGCACGTAGAACTTCATCAGAAGATATGGAAGCCTCCATATTTACGTCTAAAGAGGCATCCAAATCAGCCGGATGTGAGACATTTTTCCCATCTTTGAATTACCAATGTTAGTGTCTACCATATCTTTTGAGAACCCATAATGTTGTTTGGGGTTTTCCAGATTTGCCTCAGTTTCAGCACATAAAAACTTCATTTCTGGGCTTGTATTATTTTTATCTGGTACATTCAAATGTCAAACGATTTCAGTGCAAGAAAGAAACACCAGCATGACTGCATGAAAATAAATTTAGATCAAACTTTGAACACTACTAGGGTTTGATCTCTACCAGGGTTCTCAATTTAATAAATGAAACAGATACGAGGCTTTGAACTCTTGCTTTGTGATCAAACTCAATAATGTATCCAAATGGAATTAGTTCTTTATGGAAATAGAGCTATGAAAAGCAGGAGCTGAAGATACTTAAGAGGACAATACTCAAACTTCTTTAGCTCGTTTGAAACAACAAAGAACTATGTTCCCGACAAATCATGCCACAAAAACATCATTGGAAATTTGGAATGATGATCAAATTTTAAATGTAACTGTTGCTATCTTTCTATTATTGAATAAGAAAGCAAGAAACAAGATTTGACAATTTCATGGAAGAAAAAGACTTAGGCTGTGAAGAAGCAACCCTAATCAATTGATTCAAGAAAGAGAAACAACAGCCCCACTACCACCAGCACTTCCTAACCTTCTATTGCATCTCATCCCACTGTAGGACCAGAGGAACATGCCACTGACAAGTCTTACATTGCATAAAAGGTTTGGTAACAATTGAATCTAACCTCCAATCACCTATATCCATCCATTCCATTATTTTTTCATCCATTTTAGCTGGCATTTGAAGCCAGATATAGATTGTGGTTCTTTAACTCAGTTGCTCATGGCTACATTAACAGTCAAACCCAAAAAGGCACTTCAAGAGACATAGATTGTCATGCTTGGAGCATAACACAACTCACGAATCATCTATGGACAATAATCACCAACAAATGGTATTTGTCCTCTTTAAATCATACTATCTTAGGCCGATATCTTTGGGTGTAAACTGCTCTTTACATGGTGTTGGATGCAGCCATGCAGGTAACTGTCCAAGTTCCGTTTTAATATCAACAAACACGAGGACACAGCAAAATAGTCATATAGTATTTCCTTACTGTTCTACTCTAACACCATGAGTGATACAATAGTTTTACTCGTGGTTATAAGGTATACTCAAATTACTAAAGATGGTCTTCTGGTTCCAGCTAAACATGCTAAACACATGTATGATATACCTATGCTCTTAAAGTGGTGATTGTCCAACTGGCACAAGTGCTTTAAAGGTCTTCACTGTTTACATCACATAAACTAGTGGTATATGTACCTTCACATGTCTACCAAGTACACAAACGCAGCCACATGATAAAATAGCTGTTAGAACGATAATATCGTACTCAATAAATCACTACATAGAGCCAAAAAATTAAAAAGGTCGTCCCAATTTTAACTAGAGAATTGTGAAATCACAATACCAGTTTCTGATGCACATCCAGATCCTCATCTATAGGTATATCATATACAGGGACGGAGCTCGACTTCGGCCGCGGGGGTGGCACTTTTCAATGGAAAACAATTACCGATATGCAGAAAAATTTAAAGAAAAAAATTAATTAAGAAGTCATATAATTAGAAATTGTTATGGGCTTTTTTTGTGAAAGTAAATAAAGGTTTCTTCCAACTCTCTTATGGTATTCAAATACAAGAGATTACAATATTAATTTGTCCTAATCCCAACCGATAAAACTCTAAATTGCAATTTTTTTCATTTTTTGTACAAGGTAATAGTTCTTTTTTTGTATACCGGTAAATAACTAATCCAACAACTTCAGTCTATAAAAAATACTTATCATAAAAAGTACTTATGTGTTGAAAAAGTCCGTGTGACTCCTATTCACATCCTCTCTATGTTAGCTCCGTCATAAAATAAAATTGGTCAATCGCTCCAACTGTCGCCGCTTTCTACATTCATACACAACATAGTCCATAAAGAAACATGCAATAAAAATTGTAAACTTTGGAAAAAAATTTAATGTTTAATGTGTCATGTTCCTCTCCAATTGGTAAAAAAAAATCATTAAGTGAATTGTGAGAGAGAGAGCTGATGGGGTATATATAGTAGGGGAAAAAATAAGTAATTAAAAACCACGCACAAGTACTGCGCAAGATTTGAACCTGGGAAAAGTGCCCCATGTTCAGGCTCTCCAACCACGTTGACAAACAGAGCCGGCCCTGAGCTAAAGCGAACGTTGCGGCCGATTTAGGCCCCCAAAAAATTATGAATTTCAAGGGCCCCATATTTTAGTACCCCTAGGTATCTTTTATAATAAAAAAAATGTGTACATCGTTTTAGGGTTATTTATTATTGATGAATAATAGTATTTGTTTTTGGAAGTGTAGTTTACTTACTTATATTTTACTCAATAAGATTTTGAAAAAGGCCTCCTTTTGATTTTCGCTTTAAGCCTCCAAAAAGTCAGGGCCGGCTCTGTTGACAAAGTAAGTTCTTTGTAATGGATTTCTTCTTCTTTTATATTTAGTATTTCTCTTTGCCTCTTTTGATAATTTTTTTTTTCCGGTGGCATTTTCGAAACGGGGGGGGTGGCACGTGCCACCTCCCCCCCCCCTCTAGAGCTCCGTCACTGATCATATAGGTACATCCATATTTTCATCTATAATTAGCATGCCTATATATTGCATCGCAATGTAAAGCTAATATTATGTTCATTTTACTCCAAACATCACTTGAAAGTTGAAAACCCGGCTTTAGCAAAAAAAGTACTAGCACAATCTTGAAACTCTGCATAAGTACAGGGTAACGAAACAAATAAGGTGCATTTTTGCAATCGCAGTGCATAGAACAAATCATTTTGGTTAGTCCAAAGCCTTGTATAAGAGCCATAAATTCTATAGCAAAAACCCTTTAATTCCCTACTCTGCTAATTTGAAAAGCTTTTAACAGTTGAGAACAAAAACAACTACTAAACAAGAGACCAAAACATGTTCCCTAAAGTGAGAGGGTACAATTGGATGAATTTTACAAGAGCCATAATTCTACTAAAGGAACACCAAGAAAAACAACCCCACAAAAATTGCATAACACAATGGTTAGCAAAAGCCTTACAAGAGCCATAATTCTATACCAAATTCCCAATTCTTGCCAATTCTACCAATTAAACATCACTTTAGTAGCTCAGAAACAGAACAATAGACCAAAGCAAAGGCCTGCCTGCAGCCTGCCCCAAAAGTAAAGAAATCTGGAAGTAGGGCTGATAAACGAACTGAATGAGCTGAACAGTTTATTGTCAAGATTGGCTTGTTGAAAGATGAACGGATCTCAAACAAGCTTTAATCGAGTCGATTACGAACCTATCTTGAGTAGCTCAAAGTTTTTAACCAAGCTTAACCAGCTTCAAAAAGATGTCCAAGCTTGGTTCCAAAGATCAACGAGCGGTTTGATTCATTTATCAGCACTAATTCGAAAGAGTATTGTGGGATTCGAATACGGGTATTGGGAGAGCTAAATCTGAATCCATAAGTCTAAGCAAGATAATGGGATAAGATTAGAGACCCTAGTCCAAAGCAGCCTTATTTCTCTTATGGGGAACTCAATAGCAGCATAGTGAATTAAGTACATACCTGGCCAAGCATTGCGGCTTCTGCTTCTATCCCACCAACTCCCCAGCCGGCAACACCTAATGCATCTATCTATCATAGTAGTGTGTGAATCTGTTCATGGAACAGGATGATGGGTAAATCGACATTTACTAAATTTTAGTTGTGACAGAGGCATACAGCAGAGAGATACCTGGGTCGATCGGAGAGGGCGTCGCCGGCGTAAGATCGGGTCACTGGCGCTGGTGATGGAACAGGATGATGGGTTTTAGAACTGAGAGTTCTGTGAGAGTGGAAATGGGAAGGAAAAATAATTAAGGAGCGTTTTTTCCTGTATTTCCACGTCATGCCGCAGGTTGAACCTGTGGCATGTCGTCCAAAACGACTCCGTTTGTTTCAGTTCTAACTTCTAAGAATTATTGGATACTACAAAAACAATTTCTATCGATATCGACCATAATTTACTGATCCGAGACATCTTTTTGTAGAAATTATTATAATGCATATGATGTACGAATATCTCATAAATAAATTATATATTAGTACTCAATCTAAATGAATTTGTATTTCTTAAAATGGTTTGAGATACATTAAATCATATCTCCTTCCATACCTAAAACTCGTAGGGGACGTTAAGTACACTTTCTATCTATCTCATTAATATTTTAATGATCTAAGACATTTATATTGTAGAACGCAGAAAAATACAAATCATGTAAAAAATTTATGTTAATTGAAAATAAATTAGTACTTGATCTTAATCAGTTTATGTTTATTAAAATAGGTTCGGTTATACTGAATCAAAACAATAATAGGAAACGGCGCCGTATACTAGCGTCTTATGGTTATGGTATGGCACGTAGTAGCGACCTCCCTCTCCTGCTCTCCCTCCCCCTCCGGCTTCATCTCCACCGCCGGTGACCACTCCGGCGGCCCTATCTCCGATCACAATTCCAGGTCTCTCTCTCTCTCTCTCTCTCTCCCTCTGTACTAGGTTTCTATTGGGATATTTTTGTAAAATCTATCGAATTTAAATCGTTGATGCAGTTCTTGAATATACATCAATAAGTATCCGTTTAGCGTAGAAATCCTAAGATACGACGAGGTGTTCTCCAATGTGTTCGAATTCTTCATGAATCATGTGCATACACTTGAGTTGAGTATAGTATGTTAACCAGTTCACATTGACAGATAATTCTGCTACTACTACTTGTATTTATCACCACAAGTACCAATTAATTGAGGAATTAGATTTGAAAAGCAAGGGAAACCCTTAAATGCTGTGAGTCTGGTTCGTTTGATGACCATGCATTGATACATTACAATGGGAAGAACGAAACGAGACATCAATGATTCCATGGTTTTCTTTGATGACCATGCATTGATACATCGTAGTGAAATGAATGAGGCTAAACATGGAATGCTGACGAAAGAAAATAGGAGTAGATCATTATATTACCACGGGAGTCCTCATGGCCTCAGAATTGGCACATCCCAGTTCAGCCAGCACAGCATCGAGTTCTGCAAGCCCTTCTTTTCTTCAATTCCTTGAAAGCTGCCTTTTTAATTCGCCACCGCTATTTTGTTTGTAAAGCAGATCAGTAGTAGAGTATGTTTGTGTCAGTCATTTGTTCTATAGGGGGTCACCAGTAGCCTGGTATAACTATCCTAGATAACTGAAGCACGGTATAGCTATATGCCTACAACCTTAATGTAAACAACCTAACTCCTTCAAAATTTCCTGTCACTTACCTTGGAAGGTAGACTACTTTTTTTTATAGGAGCTCCCTGCTACTAAGATCTCCCTACTTGATTACTGGCTATGGTATACGGAATGAACAAGAAAATAGGACTACTATTATCCATGTAATAGTAATATGATTTGTATTAGTGATATTCTCGTGCTCTCTTATCCTCTGCACAAAAATTTCTTTGTTTTTTTTTGTATAATGATGCTGTAGGACTACTTTTATCAATATGTTTTTAATAGTGGGCTGATTTGTTTTGCTTGGGCTTTTGACGGGTTGCAGATTTTCAAAACCATTGGGGCGCCGAATGAGACTATCTGGCCTGGGTTTTCCAACCATCCTGGAGTTAAGGTGAACTTTGTCAGGCACCAGTAGGTATCTACATGTCCATATTCAATGGTCAAGTTGATTGTGACACTCATGTTATCTTATTTTTGCCGCTGTTTTCCCAGGCTTCCAGCTTTGGGTTATTATGGTCTGGCTATCGGGTCTTCATTGGTGACAGTTTCTGTTTGACTGAAAACATAGGGTGTGTTTGTTAACCACCGATGTAATTGTTTCAGGTATAATCTATTACGGAGGAAATTCCTTGCTACAGCTTTCTCTGGATCACCAGTTCTGTCTAATGCTGGATTCGACTTGTTGAACAAACGTCTAACATATGACCCAGAGAAGGTGATATATAGCTAATAATATATTAGTCATGTTCCATTTGAAATCCTTTTGTGCACTTCTTTCTATTTCAATTATTTCATATTTTCACTCAGTAAAGCAAGTTTGATAGCCTCTGATGAACAGTGAATGATCGATTAGGAGATTTCCTATTATAACTGCAGTGTGGTTAGGAAATTTCCATATATCTGCTCTTTTTTTTCTTTTTGATCAAGTAGAACCACCCCATGGTAGGGCCACATTGGACCCACCCATCCAATCTAAATCCGCGTAGCAACCCACCGCCACGGCCCCCCACTTAAATCCCAAGTGCCTCCAGGGGGAATCGAACTCTGCATGTTGCAGGCACAGGTTCGCCTTACAGCTGGGGCAAACCCATGGGCGGGTATATCTGCTCTTTTTGTATAATCATTTTTAAAAGTTAACCAGATAATGTGAAATTGCTCGATATCATTCCAATCAGAACAAGGAAATGTATTCAGGAGATCCAAAGTCCCATTTATGAGAGTTTTCCGTTTGATATCCCCATTTGGAAAGAGAAAAGATAGAGGCCTGAACACTTGTACCAACAATTGCACAAACTCTCTTACATGGGATGTGGGACCCACCGTGGGTCCCACATATCCCATGTAATAGAGTTCGTGTAATTGTTGGTACAAGTGTTAGTGCTTGTAGCAAACCTAGTTTGGAAAGGCCGAAGTAAATAACTACCTTATATAATCAAATGTAATGGTTCTGCTTCGTGCAAACATTCGTAGATAACATGTGTTTGTAATACTGAATGTTCCCTTGGTACAAGTAGGTGAGATCCTGAATGTTCCGAGTTTTACCAACACTCTAGTTTTCTTCATTGTTTGCTCACTAAATATACTTGTCAATTAAGTGACTGTTGGCGGATAGATATGGAGATTTTACATTGATTCGTGTATTGGTTCCGGTGGCATCTGAAATTTTGAACTTCCTGCAGTATTCAAGGTTGCTTCAGCACAAAGTTCATTCATTTCTTTGTTGGGGGAAAAGACAAAGTATTATGAAGGCAGGGCTGTTGTTGTGTGAATAGTTCATTTCATTTCTTGTTCTTCCTACTATGTGGTTGAAAACACATAAAGCAAAAGCTTGATTAATTTATTTCTTGTCTAAGGTACGATCCATGGATTTTGTCCACAGTTTGTTTCTAAAGTTAAATCTTGCATCAAAAGATTTCTAGATTCAAAAGTTAGCACCCTTAAGTTATTTCTCATACGTTATATTTCACTTTCTCAACCATGATCATGTGACACTGTTTTATGTGTACGCTGTTTTAGCACCTTAACTCTTGTGAAGGTGTCGGGTTTATATGTGAGAGTCAGAGTGTCAGACCCATCAAATTCCGAAAATTAGGATGAGCTGGCTTGGCAAATTGTGTATCGAATAGTCAGATACAGGTACTAGATACATCGTTTACTTGGTAAATATTTATCATGACTGATAGTAAAATTTATTCCTTGTATGTGATAGGAATTGTTTATCATTATTGTATCTTTTGTTTTGTAATTTTTTAATACGTTGATTTTATCTTCTTCTTTTTTTATACAACCACCGATGCGATAGTTAGGAAGAGTAATATGGTTACGGCTGAAGGTAACACTAAGGGGAGGGGTAGACCAAAATTGACACTAGAGGCGAAGAGTTTGAAAGGATCTAGTTTTTTTGAATTTTATGGTACACGAAGGCCTCCATAGAGCTCAATAGAAAGAAAAAGAAAAAGAAAAAAAAAACAGATTTATGTAGCTGAGCCCACTTGAGTGATACCTAAGGCTCTGCTCAGCTTGGTTTGGTTTTGATACATTGGCGATGATCTTACTCTAAATCTTACTCGTTTTGGAAAAAGGAAAAAACTCAGAAGCACCTGTTTTGAACAAAAAGATCATATCCTTACCTCCCACCCATATTCTTGTAGTGTTGTGTTGCATTGACATGCGTATATCAACAAAACTACAGAGCCTGGGTAACATAGGCAATCCATGTATAAGGTTGACCAGGGTTTAATTCATTCTGCGTCTTTTCTTGCCTTTTTTGTACAAATCTATTTGCTTTTTTGGACTCAAATTTGTTATTGTGCCATGACAAACAGAGGATGAAACACCTTTCACCTATGTGGAGGGAATTGGAAAAGGACCTAGGGAATGGGGCCACATCAATCCACATTGGCAAGTTTGTGGCAAAGGGAAATTGCAATTAATCTCCAATCGATCTTCTCGACCAGAGAGTGCAAGTTATCCCTAATTTGGGGAAATTGAAAAAGGATTACAGACCGGCTAATGCCACTGTCAAAAATAGGGGACAATGTCACTGTAAGCAACCTTATTGTTTTCAAGTATGTTGATGTTTTATAAACATGCCTTAATGATTTTGCACTCATTGGCCAATGCATATGTGATTATTTGCCAATTAACCTTAGGCAGGTTATTATGCATATGTCAAGTAGTTAATCCTTGATGTAACTGAGTAATGACGCAGAAAACGAGAATCATGACACTTGTCTTGATTAGGATTACGATTATTCACGTTTTGTAACCGAGCAACTTAAAATAAGTTTGATGCTGTTAAAAAAGGCGATCTCTGGATATGAAATAGCAATAAGCTACCGCATGTTTTTTACTGTGTGATTTTCACTTTGACTGAAAAAGTTCAGTCTAGTAAATGCATCAAGCTACATATCTTGAAATTACTCTATAATTTACATTAGATTGGACATTCGACTTGTGCGAAGCTGGTCATTGCTGTAATTCAACTCTGATGATTTGAAGGTGCAACCATCATGTGGGGACGTAGCATCATGAGGACATATTTTGTTCAGACGGTAGTTAGTTAATTTATTTGAGTCCATGTATGTAGTGTGTCGCAAAAGTACAGGACCATTGGATGTTTCTAAACCGAGAAATATCTATCCTGCTCAAGCAAAGAGAAAAGCAACGGATTGGATCAGTGTTCAACTCCTTTGGCCCTCTGGTAATCTGATATGTGTTCAACTCCTTTGGCCCTCTGGTAATCTGATGCATGTGTTCTTTCAGGTGACATGGAAAGAAGATGCAGGAAAAATTAACATAAATGGGACCTACTTTAAACTGCTACAGTGTCGTTGGCATTCTCCTTCTGAACACACCTTCAATGGAACAAGATTTCCATTTTACAGCTTTTAAGCCACATCAGTTCAATTTGCAAAGAAGAAAAAGATTTGGGGATAGTAAATCCAGGTGATATCAAGTTTGGAAGCCGAAAATACTACAGATATATTGGTTCTCTTACAGTTCCTCCATGCACCGAGGGTGTTATTTGGACCATAGTGAAGAAGGTTTGAGTTTTCTACTTCTATTTCGATTGGAAAAAATATAAACCATAAGGAAAGATTGCATAAATTTCAATGCCTGTTGATGTATGAACTTCAATGCCTATTGATGTACAATTATTATTGCCATTTTTGTAGGTGAGAACAGTTTCAAGGGAGCAAGTTCATGCATTAAGGGATGTGGTCCATGATGTAAGTGCTCATGACTCAAGTCTTGTACTAATTTATAGGCACAAACCACGTCCGCTTTTACTTCAATTTGTGTTTTGAATTTTGAGAAATCTCAGAATAATTCGGAATATAAGTACTCACGAAATACTTCAACAGAAGCACAGCTACATTGTCGAGCGAAATTTATTACCTTTCCTTTTCCCTCCACCCATTCAGGATCCAAACACAGCTCACTTGTATCTTGTATGATTGCATAGAAATTTTATTTTTTGGTCCCAAGATATCTGAACTGTTCAGACAATATGATTTTCCTTAAACTTCGGAGAATTTCAGAATGAAAACTAGCTAAGTTTTTAACAAACTGACGTTGTTTGGTATTAAATGAGTCCCTTTGACATCAGACGATGATGCCTATCTATGCATCTTTGTTGCTACATCTGTTAATGATGCCCCAATGTGAAAAGTGAATCACAACCACACATACACCTAACCCCACTTCCCCAAATAACTCACCGAATTTACAGCTCCTATTTTCTCTTTGACATGCCTTTCCTGTTTTAGAGTAACTAACTTAAAATTTTTGTAGTTTTGTCTATTCTATGAAATTTTCTAAAATCTTTAAGTAGAAGTCATAATTTTACTCAATCTGATTTCTCGCGTCAAGACGAACCTATAATCATCAAAAGCTTTATGCAAAACTAACAAATACAAAAAAAAAAAATTGAATAAAGACAAAACTATAAAATCCTTGAGTTTGTTGTTGTGGAACCATCTTCTCTTGTGTTCTTGTCCCACATCTCACTTCAAAAGCAGTTACTTTCACCGACTTTACTGGTCAACAGATATCCGCAAGTGTCTGCAATGTGTGTATATATAGGATACAGTTAAAATGAAATCCCACAAGCAGCCAAAGAATAAACACCACCCTTCAACATAAACCTACTAATTTTATTGAAATGGGCAGTCTCGAATCTGGCCATGAAATCGAAACCATTTCAACCCACAAGTTGAACCCGCTTGAGCCGGAGGAATTCAGGAGGCAAGGCCACATGATCATAGATTTCCTTGCTGATTACTACAAAAACATCGAAAAATACCCGGTTCGCAGCCAAGTTGAACCGGGTTATCTCTCAACCCGTTTGCCTGATTCGGCCCCTCTCGACCCAGAACCCATTGAAACAATCATAAAAGATGTGGAAAACCATATACTCCCGGGTATAACCCACTGGCAAAGCCCAAACTACTTTGCCCACTTCCCAGCATGCGCAAGCATAGCGGGTTTTTTGGGGGAAATGATAAGTACCGGGTTCAATGTAGTCGGGTTCAACTGGGTATCATCGCCCGCCGTGACCGAGCTGGAATCCATAGTCATGGATTGGTTTGGAAAAATGCTTCAGCTTCCCAAATCGTTCCTTTTTTCAGGTGGTGGTGGGGGTGTCTTACAAGGGACCACTTGTGAGGCCATTTTGTGTACTATAGTAGCCGCGAGAGACCAAGTCTTGAACCGGGTTGGGAGAGAGAGCATCATGAAGCTTGTCATTTACGGGTCGGATCAAACCCATTTTGCGTTCCAAAAGGCGGGCCGAATCGCAGGAATCAACCCGGAAAATTTCCGGGCCATTCCAACAACAAAGTCAGACGAGTTTGGATTGTCGCCAGACTCGTTGGAATCAACAATTCTGTCAGATTTGGCAGTGGGACTAATACCACTTTTTGTATGTGCCACTGTAGGGACGACTTCATCAACCGCTGTCGATCCTGTGGGCCCTCTTTGTAACGTGGCAAAACGTTATAATATGTGGGTCCACATCGATGCTGCCTACGCAGGAGGCGCATTAATTTGCCCCGAGTTTCGACATTTTATTGACGGCATTGAAGGTGCCAACTCATTTAGCCTTAATGCACATAAGTGGTTCTTTACAAATTTGGATTGTTGTTGCCTGTGGGTGAAAGACCCAAATGCCCTTATTAAAGCCCTATCAACAAATCCCGAGTGCTTAAGAAATAAGGCTACCGAGTCAAACCAAGTTGTGGATTACAAAGACTGGCAAATACAATTGAGCAGGAGATTTAGAGCAATGAAGCTCTGGCTTGTTCTCCGGAGTTATGGAGTTGTCAACCTTCGAAATTTGATTCGAAGCGATGTCGATATGGCGAAGCATTTCGAAGGGCTTGTGGGAATGGACAAGAGGTTTGAGGTCGTTGTTCCTAGGAACTTTGCTATGGTTTGTTTTAGGGTTTCGCCCTTGGCCATTGGTGATAGTCTAAAGTCGTGTGACGAGAAGTTTGTGAATGAATTCAACCGCAAATTGCTGGCGTCCATCAATGAGACGGGCCGAGTCTACATGACTCATGATGTGGTTGGAGGGGTGTACCTGATTCGATTTGCTATTGGTGTGACTCTTACGGACTACCGACATGTTAATATGGCATGGGGCATCATCCAAGGCCGCGCAGATGCCATGTTGGCTAAATCCTAGTCATGGTTCGTTTTCGGCCCTATAGTTTATAACGAATAAGCGATGTTACAACTTTCTTCTATGTTCAATTTGGGGTGGTTATCGGTATGTACTAGCCAGGAGTTAGAGGGTGGAGCCAAGCTCTAACTCCCCCTTATTTCGTATTGTAATAGCTAAAGTGAAACACAATAAATAAGCACACACAAAAATATGTGTAACACGTCAATGTGGCATTATTTCACTGGGTATTGATAATCTTCCCAATTATCAATAACACAGTACCACGTTGGCATGTGTTCATAAACTTTGCCATTCTAATATTGCCATTTGCATTCTTCTCAATTCTTAGTCTTACTCGTATTTTTTTTTTTTTGGTTTAGTTTTCTTTGAGGAAGGATATAAATTCGTATATAATAATGAAACAGAACAATTAACAAAAGTACAAACATGAAAAGTCTGGGATATTAGGACACCCCGAAATCAGATTTTCTGAACGTCTCCAGCTTTCAGATTTGACACCCAAGTTGGCCGCCCGGCTAACACAACTTGGTTGGCCGGCTAGTTAGCTGCACTGTGGAGTTGATTTTTCAGTCAAAAAGTTAGCCGTGCGGCAAACTTGAGTCGGCCGGGCGGCCAACTTTAACAAGCCAAACTTTGCGAGGCCACCCCGGATGCTACTGAACTCCGTTTTGCATGTGGTTGGTACCGTTGGAAATCTTGTTAAGTCTACTTTCTAACCCAAGTGGTTTGGAAGCAAAATAATTTGTACATCAAAAGTTATGACAATTTTACCCTCAGGTGGTCGGAAAAAGAGCCGTTTTGGTAAAATCTTCATATCTCCCTCATTTCAAAACGGATTGAGGCATATTATATATCGATAAAGAGAGTTTTTAATGTACTAGAAGATGGTGCAGGGTAGGGTTTGTTTTGAAGAGATTTTCCTTGGATTTCGGGTACAAAGAGCATTGTTCCAAAGCTTCCGAGGCACATTTTGATTGGGGAACCATCCGACCACGGCTTAAGGGTATTGTTCCAAAAGGTTTCCTGGGCGTTTCTTTTCATCATCGGGGAATTTAAAGATGTCCGGGGATTTCCATATTGGGGTGTCTACAAAAACATAACTAAGTTTTTTGAACAGGACCCCTAATTAACTTTCCCTTTGAAAATTTGAGTTCCTTGGGCTAAATATAGACTTGGATTTTTCTTTTCACGGGAATAGTGTTATAATGAGGAAATGGCTACTATAAACACCCACTAAATGTGTGTAGCATATGTACTTGTTGTATGGTCTATATTGTGTCACCTTATTGGCAATCGTAATATTTTTTAGTGTTTCGTAACTTTTCACCAATATGATTCGTAACATTTTCTATGATTCATAACATTTTCTATGAATTTACCTGAGTCCTTCTCGAACCTCAGCCCACATGGTCGTGTACATAGGTTGCTCTGATACCAACTGAAACGCCCCATGTTGACCCCTGACTCAGTACCTTGAGTTTAATTAACATGCCACACTACATAACCAAAATACTTAAGCCCAAGGTACTAGTAATAATCCACATGATTGCTTATAAATCCAAGATCATCCATGTAGACTTCCGATGTGGGGCAAAGTGTTACAGATATACTTTTATTTTCCCATTTTTCCCCATCAAGCAGTAGTTGCAACTTGATTTGGGTAATAACTTGTCAAAAGTAACAACAAAATCCGTCCTTTGTTTAGATATGTGGAAGCAGGTATCCGCTTATGAGTTGCAAAAGAAAAAGGTAACCGCTAATAATGAAGTTCAAATAATGTTCCTGCCGATATTTTAAGATGAAGTGGCCAACACATTACCCAAGTACTTCCATAAAATTTTCAATCCTCCCCACCCCGTTCAACTCCGCACATGTAATCTATCAACTAGCAGTTGAAAACAACGAATACATTGATGGCTCGAGTGAAAACTTCTTTGACATCCCTCCAACTTTTCCACGCAGAACGAAAAAGGGGAGCAGGGGCGGAGTCAGAATTTTAGGTTAGTAGGGTCAAAAATTAAATCTATATACAAGTTACTTTTCTTTTTGCTCATACAAATATATAACTAAAATTAAGAGGTTAACTGTAACGTAAATTTAGAGTGATACATGTACTTTTACTTTATAATTGGCCCAATGACATTATATTATGAAAATAGTGTACGATAACATTATTTGTAGTACTACCAACACTCGAGAAGAATTAAAAAATTGAGAATTCTATGCATTTTAAGCAAGTTGGGGCAATTTATGAAATTTTTGCGGGATCAAAATTGCAAAATTTAGCTCCAAACTATCAAAAATTCTTATGAGGAATTAAAGTGAGAGGGGTCAAGTGACCCCTCTTGTACCAAGGTGCCTCCGCCCATGAAGGGAGTACGTAAATGCCTTTATGAACCACCTTGTGTGTTGGAATATTGTGGCATTGGGACGCCTGGCTCGTGCATAGGTCTTTGTGAATTTAGGCAAACCTATTGAAATGCTTCTCTCTTTCCGGTCTTTCTGAAGTTATAACGGACTAGGAGTTTACGAGACAGATCAGAGAACACTGAGCCCCCCTGATACCTAGTTTAGAAACCATTTTAGTACAAGGTAAGCCACTTTTAACATTGTTGCCAAAGAATAGAGAATCCTTGTTACACTTGTTTTTATCTTTGGATGCTACTTTTTTACTTATATTTATCTTTTTTTTGGTAATTCGGAAAATCAACTTAGAACAGTAACAACCCCATGAAGGTGGTCAAGTAAGGGATACAGACCCGAAGTAGAAAACTAGTCCAACACATGCCTATTGCTTAATAGATTTGTGCTTTATGATGCAGGTCATTCTCTCACAAATACATCAACTAAAGAATCCCCAAAAAGTAAAAAGAAATACTTAGCGGAACGGGAATAAATACCGTATTGGTGTTGGTTTATTTTTTGACCCAATCATTTTTGTTGCTTCTCAAATCCAATGTCTAAAGAAAGGCCTTCATGTTCTGTGGTGGCACTCGTCAAAAGGACAACTTGGTAAAATCCCATTTGCTACCGTGGAAATCTAGGGCCATATTATAGTATCATTTGAAGATAGGCACTGTATGCTGGTGACTGAGCTAGATTACAATAAAAACTATGGGTAACCCTATTTGGTGTACATTAAATATGCACTGCTTTATGTGAGATCCATTTTCGGAGCCACTTAATTTTCTTAAAATGTTTTTGAAGGGACCATATAAAAAATCAACTCATTTAGATATTGGTAAAGGGTTAATCGATTATACGCTCAATTTGGTGACAAGAAATTAAGCATATATAGAATTGATCAAACCCTTAACGATATCCAAATGAGCTGATTTTTAATGGGACCCTTAAAAAATTAATGTTTGAAGAAAAGTGAGCAATTCTGATCATTTGTGTGGAACCGCAATATGAGTTCCATGAAATGCGGAATACATTTGGTGTACAAAATGCGGAATACATTTGGTGTACACCAAATGGTGAACCCTTAGCAGGAATCCTCAGATTATTCATTTTTCCAGTGGGTCAAAAGGCCCGTAAAATGTCCACATATATGACCGGACAAGGGGTTCCAAGGTGTGCAAAGCGGTATGCTTTACGGCGATCTTTTTATTGTGATTCAAGTCTTTCAGTTTGTAGAGTTTTGAAGCTATAGATGTGCTAAAAATCAAGTTAATCGGACACTAAATTTATACATATTTTTTAAGATGGACATTAATAACCATATATGATTAAGATAAATTTGTCTAAAAGTTTGTTTTCAAAACTATACTCGCCATCCATTTTTGTATAATGGATGTTGGCTAACTGAAGGACTAAAATGACATTCGATTAATTTGATATTTATTTTTTTCTTAAATGATGTACTCAGAAATTTTTTCCAAAAGAACTACTTGAATTGTAATGACTAGGGGTGAAATTCGGTCGGTTCGGTTCGGTTTTCGGGGTGTTCGGGACCGAACTTATCCGGAAACCGACCCCGACCGAAAATAGCAATGGACCGAAATCGGTTCGGGGTGGTTCGGTCCGGTCGGTTTTTTCGGGGTTTTCGGTCCGGCATTTAGATTCAAATGAACGGTTGAGATTGAGATGGACGGTTTCAAACTTGAATGGAATTTTCGGTCATTGTTTTACTTTACCAATTTAAAACGTATTTTTGTCTCAAAAAAACTGCCCAAGGTTCACATTATTTTAATTTTGAAATTAGTCATGCTACTTTTCGGTCTAAATAGGTACAGTTTTGGGGCATTCCGGTCCAAATCGGTATGATTTTGAGGTATTTCGGTTCGGTTCGGTTCGGTTCGAATAAATTTTGGGAACCCGACACTGAACCTGAGATGTATTTCGGTTTTTTCGGTTTTTTTTCAGACTGGACCGACCGAATACCGAACCGAATTTTCAGTTTTTCGGTCGGTTTGGGTCCCGTCGGTTTTTTTTCCACCCCTAGTAGTAATGACAATATCTCCCTAAAATTTACCGAAGTGCACTACACGCTGTAATGCATTATCGCACTGCGGGACCCCTGTTCAGACCGGACCTGTGATAATTCCCCAAAAACTGCATACCAAAGAAGGGTCCGCTAGAAGAAGATAAGTTGGGTCCAGCCCACTTCAGTTGCATGGACGACTGACTAGTACTCCAAGTTACGAATGGGCTTAAAGAGTCCAGAATATAGCATTTCAAGACCAAAAAAAAATGGGGCCCGCCGCCCGCACACACTATTCATCCACAACACAATTCACAACCGCTCACATACATATGGGGCCCGCACACACTAACACCATAATTATGTTTAGGCTCCACATGCATGTGAGGGGTTGTGGATTAATGGTTGTGTAACTAGCATTTTTGTATCCAACCAATTTTTCCATGTCCAAGTTTATTGGACACTAGTGGAGGAACTGCGCGTGAGGCAATCTTAGGCCCATTGCTAAAGTATTTAATCCGTGAACGTACATTCATGAAGCGTTTTGCCGATATAAATTGAGGCCAAAGAACTCATCCCGTCTGCTTAAAATTTAAAATACTAATGAAGATCAACCGACCGAAAGAGAATAGAGACGCTACCAAGCAATGAAATAGGAGTAAAATTTACAAAATGGCCGTGTACCTCCTCAATGTTAGCTGCCACGTACTACAATGTTAGTATCAAATGGAATAAAATTTCAAAAATGGTGGTGTGCTTCCTCTATCCCATAAAATTAGTCCATTACAATAAAAAAAAATGTGTATTTTTCGAACCAAAAAATTAAATACTTTTGCATCGAATTAAAGATCTCTATTACTAGTTTAATTTGGTGCACAAAAAAATAAAATACTTATGCGTGGAATACTTTATTTTTAGATCCGAAGGAAATTACAAAGTCAACAACCCAAATTGTCATAACTATGTTGAAGGGTAATTTGGAATATTGAATTTCTTAAAAAAATTCGTATCGAATTAAAAATCGCTATTAGTCGATTAAATTGGTGCAAAAATAAAATAAAAAATTATGCTTGGAATTTATTTTTTGATCGGAAGGAAATTGCATAGCAGAATAACATAATGGATCTTATTCATGTACTTCCACTATCGATAAAATTAATTCACTACCAAAAAATGTGCATTTTTTGGACCAAAAAGTTAAATATTTTCACATCAAATTAAAGATCTCTATTAGCAGTTTAATTTGGTGCACGAAAACACCAATAGTTATTCGCGAAAGCACTTCATTTTTTGATTCGAAGGAAACGCTATGTCAAATGGTAATTTCATATATGTGGAGCAAATGAACCAAAAAATTAAATACTTTCACATCGAATTAAAAATCTCTATTAGCAGTTTAATTGGTGCACAAAAAAACCAATAATTATGCATGGAAATACTTTATTTTTAGATCCGAAGGAAATTGCAAAGTCAACAAACCAACTGTCATAACTATGTTGAAGGGTAATTTGGAATATTAAATTTTTTTAATTTTTTCGTACCTAATTAAAGATCTCTAATAGTCAATTAAATTGTGCAAAATTAAAAATTAAAAATTATGCGTGGAAGTACTTTATTTTTTTATCGGAAGGAAATTGCAAAGCAGAATAACATAATGGCTCTTATTCATGTACTTCTGCTATACGAAAAAATTAATCCACAACCAAAAAATGTGCATTTTTCAGACTAAAAAATTAAATACTTTTGCATCGAATTAAAGATCACTATTAACAGTTTAATTTGGTGCATGAAAAAACCAATAATTATGCGCGGAAGTATTTTATTTTTTAATCAGAAACACTGTGGCAAAACAGTAATTTCCTATATATGGAGCAAATAAATGGATATTGAAACATGTGGACGTTACTATATATGGAGCAAAGGAATAATGGGCAATTTAGTAAAATTGCCGTACCCCAACCCAAACCACCTCTTTAGCAAATGAGAATGGAGCAAATGAATAAGGGCAATTCTATTAACAACCATCTTTTGGCTAAATTCAACCCACTAAAATTTAGCCAGCTTAGGACAAAAATACCATTGGGTATAAAGACTATTTTGTCCCTAATTTAAGTGGGATGTATTTAGCCTAAACATCCGCACACTATATACAATCAAAACCCTAAAAAACTCCCTCCAACAGCCACCATTATTGATAGGCGCGTGAAATTCATGAATTTAAGCGCCTAAGTAGGGGAGAATGAGCGCGTTAGACGTACGGTTAATCCTCATTTTCCATTTAATTCGTGCACGTGGTTGGATTGTGTGTTTGTGCTTAATTTGCAGGGAATTGAGGTGTATTTGGCGCTAATTGGAGTTGTTGGAAGAGCATGCACGAGGATCAAGAACGAGAAAGGCCATGGAGACTAAGTGTTGAAGTTGTTTTCGCGTGGAAAAGTTCGTAACCCATCGGGAGCGCTACCTTGTTTCTCTGGAGCGCTCGAAATTGGCACAAAAGGGGCTCCAAAATGAACAGAGAGTTCCGGAGCGCTACACCAAAAGAGGTGTAGCGCTACCCCGGGGGTTAAAAGTCAACCGGTCGAAGCCGGTCAACTGGTCAAAGGGGACCTTAAGAGGCTCGGTAGCGCTACCCCTAAAAGGGTGTAGCGCTCCCGAGGGTGTTACCTGCGGTGTAGAATGGTGTCGTTTGGTCTCCTGTGGACGGTTTTCGATTATTATATTGTTTTTAATTGTAATTAAGGGAGATTAGTATAAATACTCCCTCTAGAACTCGAATTAGGGTTCCAAAGTTCCACAGTTCATAACTTTTGCTTTATTCTTCTTAACTTTTGTCTGCTGTCTAGGTTTTCAATTCCAGATTCAAGTTGCTACAGATTTTCCAGCTTAACTTTGGTGATTGCTTCCAATAATCGAATCCGTTCCGTTTCTGCAATCTGTGGTACCGTGTTTTCAGTATTTACTTTAATCATTCGAAGTATGTTTAGATCCAGGTTCAATTTCATTGTTGCGTTTAAGAACATCATGAGTGAGTAGTTCCATAGAGTGCGACCGCGGGGCGAAAGCGCCTCGTGGCTAGACTAGTCAATGTCTACTGCGGGTCAAAATAAGACGGAATTTTTAAGCAATTTTGGGAACGAATCTGTACTCCTAACGAACGAAATCCCGGGCATCGCCAAAGTCCTTGTAGCAGTAGCTGCGCATAGAAACTGGTGACAGGTGGTGTGCATTCGTTAGGGGACCTTTTTCCGATTCTAAAATCAACTATCTTAAGGAATTGTGACCCGAGTGGATATTGGTTAGGGCTAGTCGCGGACGCTGGAGTTCCCACGGCTGCGCTCTCCTTTTTAATTCGCAGTTAATCAGTTAATTAGTTAGTTTCTTAAGTCAATCAATCAAAGTGAACCAAGGGGTGGCTACCTAAGAGCCCAGTTAACTAAAATTCAACACTTTTGAGTCAAACACCGTCGTCCGTCTCTGTGGTTCGACTCCGGTACTTCCGGATTATTGTGCTACATTGATTGGTAGTCCTGCGCTTGGGACGTGTTTTTGAGTCTTAATTTTATACACCCGGTCGGTCAAGCAATTATCATCATCAGGGAAAAAAAACGTTAAACACTCTCCAGCCAACGTTAAAGTCCCTCCGGCCACCATTATCATCTTCTCTATCTTCTGATCTTCTCTTCTTCTACACCTCCCATCTCAAACGCTAAAAAACTTTCACCCCACTCCTCATTCCTTTCATCTCCCTCAATGGAGAACCCAATGGAGCAATCAATGGAAGGTTCTTCCCCTTCCATTGACCATCTACTCTCATATTTCGAAACACCAATGGGGCTCAAATTTTTTATTTTAAGCGGCATGGAGGTAAACGAGGAAGCTGATGGGAAGAAAATACTGGTTTGGGAGGCAAAAACAACACAATAAATAAGACCATATTTCAATTTTTTGTTTTTTGTCATCCGCCATTCGGATTCCCAGTATTGAATTTGAACAATATTTTTCGGATTTGAGTGTTTGAAATAAGTAGTTTAATTCGAATTTTGAAACAGGAATTGTTTGTTTAAAACTAATAGATTTAAATTCCCATTGTATGCTTCATTTTTTTTAATCCGAAGTTGCTTTGAATATTCAGAAATTATAATGTGAACTAAAATAATAACCGACTATGGGCAAACGTGGGATGTGTAGAATCCAAATATGTACCTTAATTGGCATGGTAATTCTTTCTCACTTTTTATAATCATATGGTACCAGAGCCGGCCCTGATTTTTTGAAGGCCTAAAGCGAAAACCAAATGGAGGCCTTTCTCGAAATCTTAATGTGTAAAATGTAGTCATCACCAACCATATAGAGTAAGATCAAGAAATTGGAACAGCAAAGGTCCAAGAGGTAGTCATCACCAGGGATGGAGCCAGAGGAGAGCCAGTAAGGGCGGTCGCCCTTGCAAGAAAAAGAAAAATCTCTAGTATTATATAGAAAAAAAAAAGTTTTTCTATGAACTATATAGACTCGCCCCTGAAAAGTATTTTGGAAAAAAATTTCGCCCCCGCGTAGTGGAAGTCCTGGCTCCGTCCCTGGTCATCACCAACCATGAACTAAAGAATGCAGAGTTGATCAAACTAACCACCCTCAAACTTAAGAATGGTGGATGTTATGAATTCAAATTTTAAAAGCTGACTATTTACTACGTTTCGGACATAGATAATTGATTTAATTTTACACATCCCACGTTTGCCCATATTCGCATTTTGAAACTTGAAGTAATTGTTTTATTTCACATTTTAACTTTTGAATATTTAAAACAACTTCGGATTCAAAGAAATGAAGCATACAACGGGAATTTAAATCTATTAGTTTCAAAGATATAATTCATGTTTTAAAATCCGAACTAAGGTACACATTTCAAACATTCATATCCGAAAATACTGTTCAAATTCAATATTGGGAATCCGAATGGCGGACGACCAAAAACGGAAAATTGAAATCTGGGTCTTCTTTCTTGCGTTGCTTTTGCCTCCCAAACAACCATTTTCTTCCCATCAGCTTCATTGCCGACCTCCATGCTGCTTAAAATTGAAAATTCGAGCCCTATTGGTGTTTCTTCCATTTCGAATTATGAGAGCAGTGGGTCAATGGAATGGAAAGAACCTTCCATTGATCAATCAATGTGTAGAATGGGGAGAGAGAAACGGAACGTTGCGTTGCAAACCTTGATGGAGATGAGAGATGAAGAAGACGATTGTTTTTTGTAGAGAAGAAAAAGAAGGTCGCTCGTTTTTGCAGAGATGAAGAAGAATATGGTTTTGTTTTTATTTTTGATTTGTTAGATTTAAATTTAGGTTTTCAAAGTGGGTCAATTGGGTAGGATTTTTTAAATGGGGTATTTTAGGAATTAATTAGATGTAACGGGGGTAGGTAGGAAAGGGGTAGATTGGAAAAATTTGGAAATTTTTTTGGTTGTATTTATCCAAAAATGGGTTAGAATTATAAATTTGTATTTTAAATTGTTAGTGGCTTGTATTTAGCCAAAAGATTGTCATTAATAGACTTGCCCAATGAATAATGGGCAATTTAGTAAAATTGTCGTACCAAAAACCAAACCACCTCTTTATATATAGTAGGGATAGGGAAATTAGTTATCATACAAGACCATATCAAGGTTTCTCTCACCTAAACAGTGTTTCAAACCCAAAAGCGAGTGAGATACGAATTCATAAGACTTTGGCGTTACTTAACGAAGCATCCCGAAGCATTTGACCCGCATCCTAGTGGAGACACGCCTAAGCCACAGCAACTTTATTTTCTTTAGCATACTTTGAGTAATACAGATAACTTGTGTATAATGTGTCAAATGTTATTTTCTAAATATACTTGACTTACTTTGGGCTAGTTTGTGATTATAGGTTACCGGAGCCGTTTACATGAATAGATTTCAATTTAGAGCTTTAACGAAATAAGGACAGGATGGGGTGTAATTTGGAAAGTCCATGTGAGAAATAAGAAAGAACTACACATTTGGAAGGTTTAGAAGTCTTGGATACTTGGAATCATGTAAGAAAATCAAGACACTAATCCATTTTGGTAGGAAAGATCAAGAGTTCGATTCCATCCCGAATTCAGAGTCAAGTTGCACAGCTTTAGTATTTTGACAATAACTTTCTATTCAAAAATCAATTGAGGTGATTCAAATTGGTTTGTCTAATTCAAGGGGATACAACTTTGCGTGATATAGGAATTTTTCAATTCCGATTTTTACTATGTCAAAACGGGCCCGCAAGATGACCATAAAATGCTAGAAATAATTCTGCACGAATTGCTCTATTCTGTTAGGAATCCCAGCCTCTTTGGAATTTGCTTAGAAGTTTTCTATTTCTATAAATTCATAATCTTATTTATCATTGGAGGAGATTCAAGGACCTATCCCAAATCTCTCTGAAGGACCACCCTCAAATTATTCATTTTACAAAGCTCACCAAGTACGTAGTCCATGTAAAATGTTAGCTTGATTGAGCATTCATAGATACATGAACAAAAACAAATTTGCACAAGAAAAAATATGCAATTTTAAGTTTCTCATATCATTTTTCTTGTACAAATCTATATCGTTCATGAATTGATGTATGTTCGATCAAAACTATTTTTTTACGTGAATGAGGTGTTCAATGAGGTTTGTAGAATAAACAATTTCAATCCTTGTTGTAGACTCCGTAATAACCAAAACTAAATGTAATAAAAGTTGGACAGGACCTACCCGAAACTCGCCCACGCGAACTCTTTCTCTATAGAGCTCTCTACTCTCCAACTAATTGGTCTGGACCACGGGCGATCATTGTGAATGACCGGGGTGTAACCAAAAAAACAGGTTTGCTTCAGAGCATCTCTAGTGCACTACCTAAAAAATATTCGCTAAAGTGTACACCTAAGCACATGTGGGATCCTATTTTATGTGCTAAGAGCGTAGTTAGCTAGCTAATGAGGAATGCACGTTAATGCTTCATCTTCCTCTTTGATCCAATTTGGATTTCGTTCCTTATGAACAACTTGAGCCTTTTTCCTCGATTGGGTAGTGGTAGATTGCACACCACCAGATTGCTCACCACCACTTATGGAAGGTTGTTGGGTATTATTACATTGAGATTGTGCAGCCACAAATGGATTGTAGGGAGGGACAGGAGGGTTGAAGAGATATGGAGACAACGAATTTGGATCAAAATGTTGGAAGTTGAATTGTTCATTGAGTTGGGCATTAAAAAATGGAGGTAGAGAGGCCTTGGATTCATTTTATGTTCACCCTCACCAAAAGAGGGTGAACAAATTTTTTTTCCAGAGGTTGGGTCTGTGGGTTTTAAAAACCAGAGGTTCATTATTTTTATACTCACATTTGGGTTCACTTGCAACGGAAACATTTTGCAATGGAAACTTTTTAAAATTTTGAACTCAACGAATACTGTAGCCCTTGGTCCCACAAAATTGCCTCAATTCCGGCCCTTCTCTCTTTCTCTCTCCTTTAAGTCTATCCCCAAATTTAAGCAGTGAGTTGGGCCACTTTAGGGAGTGAGGGGTACCACCTAGGATTTTAGGGAGTCAATTTTTGCGCACTAGAGCATATTTTTTTAGTTTTTCTTAATTAGCTAGGTAGGGTACTTTAGGATACTCTTTTAGGTAGTGCACTAGAGATGCCCTTAGGCACTAACATTTGTATTAGCAATTATCCAAACTCTCATGCCCCACAAATTTAACATGAGAGAATTTATGTAATTGTTAGTATAAGTGTTAGGCTCTATTCCGCTAACTCAAAAAAACCAAAAAGTCAGTTTATTCCTAAAATCGAGACAGTCAGTCTCTCACAATACATCACATAAAAAGTCGTGAAAACCGAAAAATCAAACACCTTGTTTGGTTTGGTTTTCTAGGACTAGGTTCTCACTTTTCCAAGTGGGACCCCCCACATGAAGCCACTATTTTCTCTCTCCTCCCCATTTTAGGAAATGCTACACTAGTGCACACTTTGTGCGAGTTGAGTTCGTGGGACCCTTTTTGAACATCCATACAAATGATCCGTGCCGTTCATTAATTTTTTAAATAATTTTTTGATTCACCCCTAAAAAATCAGATCATTCAAAAAATCATAAGTGGTTGATCCGT